>JAYMFT010403164.1:0-18772 GCA_038088735.1 Panulirus argus | reverse complement strand
ATATATATATATATATATATATATATATATATATATATATATATATATATATATATATATGTATATATATATATGATATTTTTACCATATATGTCCAAAGTTAACTATTGTAACCTTGGTAAGGTTCAGTAACTTCTGGTTTGGATAACTTTTGTTAAATGGTGTGGAAGTGAGGCAAGACTTTTAAAGCAAGTTTCTTTTCAAAGAAAAACTCGAGTTTAGAGACGTGAACGTAACATTACCTGCGCCGGGTCCGGGGAGTCGGCTAGGCTTGGCTAGATACGGCAAAATTTCTGTAATTGAAATAAATGCTTCAAGATCTCGACGGTGCCAGCAGTAAAGACCTTCACTGCTGTGTTAATACCAGCGATCGGTGGTAAACACGATCTTCAGCAGGATGAAATGACAAGTTGGAAGCGACGATATGAGGAGTTGGTTGGTATATACGATCTGTGAAGTTCCTCATGCCAATCTAAAAAGCTTATAAAGATTCCGTCGGTTTTGACGATCTAAAAAGTGGTAGTACATTGTCGTCGGCGCTTCACATATTCATTGGCTGTAGATGGTCAGCGTCTTCAGTGATCGAGTAAATAAGGCAGCTGATAGTTGGAAGTCTGGGGAGAGAGAGGGGCAGGAGTGAAGATCAGTAGAAGCAGTTAGATGAGATTAAAAATAGTTTAAAGACTAGGTGAACTAGGATTATTACTGTAGATGACAAGGTAATGATGAAGTTTGCTGGTTGGAATGTATAATATGGCGTAGAGAAAATGAAGACAAGACGATAGGATTCCGCACAGTCAGCAAAGTGTTGTTGATTGACTCGGTAGTGTGACACGGAGGACGTGATGCACAAGTACTGAAAGGAAGGTTCTCTGGGTCACTGCCACACGCCTCGCACGAACAGAGTTACTGAGTGAGACCTGAGTGTACTGCTGCAGCCACTGGCTGGTGTAGGATATGGGGAGTGCCGTCCAGATTGTAGGAAGTGTTACAATGTTTAATTCCTACGAGACTTCAGACGTGTGAGGTATATATCCTGGGAGGTGGATAAGTAGTGAGTAGGATGAAGGGATGCGAGGAAGGCAGAATATCGAGTGACCTACAGTTCAGAGGCAGATGTAATCTTTTTCTTGTTGGGAAAGGAATCTACCCAGGATATCCTCCTCTTCCTGAGGAAGGACGGGCGCAATACAAAGCGCTGGCAGGACACCTGTCGCGCCGCGGACCAAAAAAAAGAATAATAACAACTTGTGGGAGATGAGAACGACGGGAGTAACTCCAAAACTGACGGCAGACAGCAGTTAACGCGGGCAGGGGCGCCCTGCCTGACTTGAGACAGATTCAACACTCGCCACGGAGGGAGAAAAACTGGGTAATCCAGGGAGCATAAATCCCCCAAAATGAAACACTGGACGGGAGAAACCTATCTGGTCGGGGAGGAGCAGGTAGAATTACTGGCTGACGTAATGCAACATTAAAGTAAACACTGGGTAGGAGGGCTGACATTAGGACCCACGGAAGGTCTGGCGGCGACATTAGCAGTCAGCCAGAATTAGATGTAACATTAAGGAAATTCTGTTAATGGAAGCGCAAGGTATTATTGTCGACATATTTATGACAGGTATACCGCGCATTAGATTAATTCAAGGCCATATGAGAGGTAAAATACGGGCCGTAAAGTAACGAAAATTATGTGCGCGCTGAATATGATATATAAATTATGGGTAATAAATTGCAAATTGAGGGTCGGGCGACAGTGATGGATCAGGGCGCGCGGCCCGACGGAAATGGAGTTTAGATTCACAGAAATGGAGTCCAAATTTTGAACCAAATGTGGAAGGTACTTTTCACATTTCATGAGGTTGAAGACTGGGGTAATGTTAGGATATGCTCGGGATATGACAAGATGTTTACTTAAGGAACATTTCAGTGTTATGAGACGATTTCCTCTTAGAAGGAAGTATAGAAAGAGAACGACAAGATGGAGCAAGGATTTGTCTCTCTCGATTGTCATGGACTACCTCACAAGACTCACATAACCAATGATATAAAAGAATGTAAAAAAAAACTTATTTCTTCGTCGGTACATACAAAGTCCTCCATGACGGGGGAAGTTTCTTTGTGTTCTCACAATTATTGCCATTGATCCGGCCGGCAAGTCTGCACAATACATTTTGGGTCAAGTCTCTGTTGTGTGATCTGTTGTCACATTCGTCAACTTTTCAGACATTCATGCAATGATCGAAGTTTCCCAGACTGTGGTAGAATGGAGACCCACTGAGTTATGGAAAAAAAGAATAAGACATAACGTATCTTTGTTCAGGGCTTAAATGACTGTATATTCTTAGAACTTTAAAAGCTAAACAAAACAACTGATCTTCACTACATAGTCTTTCTTGTTACCTAAAGAAGTACTGAATATGTGCAAAACAGATATCGATATTCCGGCTGATGTTCCCCCCAAACCCCAGCTCATGGCTGGCCCACCCCGAGCCATCAACCAATGAACGTCGCCCCCAGCCCCGAACCATCAACCAGTGGACGCCCACGTCCAGCCCAGAGCCATTCACCGGTAGACGTTCCTGTTTACCCCGAGCTATCTACCAGCGAACGTTCAAGTCCACACTTAAGCCATCAACCAGAGGACGTCCCTCTCTACCACCGAGCCATCAGCCTATGGACGGCCCTGTCTACTCCCGAGCTTCCAACCAGAGGACGCTCCTGTCTACCCACAAGCCATCAACCAATGGAAACCTTTATGTACCCTGTAGCCATCAATCAGTAGACGCCCCTTGTCTACCCTTGAGCTATCAACCTGTGGAAACCTCTGTCCTCTTGCAAGTCATCAACCAGTGAACTCCTACGTCAATCCCCAAGCCATCAATTTGTGAACTCCCTCGCCCACCTCCAAACCATCAACCAGTGGAGGGAACCACATATTGTTCCCGTCTCCTGTGGATGTAATGTTGTGGTTCTGAAAATTTTGTTTTTTACATAAAGTCGACGTGGTGCTGCACACCAGCTGACGCTGTATCCTATAGGATCATGGTGCTGGTCAACGTGCCAAGGTCCTACACATTTCTGAGAGGCCGGAGTGTCTACGGACTCTGCTCAGGGTAGTGGGCCTTAATGCTTAACTTAAACTCTCTCAGCAGGAGAAACGATTACATTGATTAGGCGAGAGTGAATGAATTATTCAACAACTTACGTAGTAAGTGAACTGTTTACCAATTTTGGTTAACAATGGTTGGATTATCTAACAAAAGTGTATAATAAATGAACTGTTTGCAGTATGCAAGGTTTGGATGCTTTTCAAGTGTCTCAGGTTGAACATTGTTATGAATGAAATGCTTACACAAATCTTGTAATGTTGGGTAGGAATCATTTCTGAATTCGCTGATCGTGCAACACTTAAGCACATTATGTTGCAGGGTGTGACAATAATTCTGTCGGCCAAGTTTACATCTGATATGTTGAGTATCAGTAGGAAAGGAAAACTCCCATGAGTATCTAATGGCTCAGCCTGAGTAGACACCATCAAGGTGTGTATTGATCCCGTTACTGGATCTTTCTAATATATGTGGCCTCTTGTATGATAACATGATGGCAGATAGATCTGCTGGGTTGATTCTACTTCGTCTTGAGTCCAAAAGATTTTATTCATGTTCCTTCACATTCTTATGAGGATACTCGCAGATGGAACTATTCAGTAATCAATGATATCCTTCGAGGCATAACCTTTGGCTAATTCATCAGTCCTCTCATGCATTCTGAACCCAGCATGTGAGGGAGTCAGCCCCGATGTTGGTGGATGCCGACACACCAGGACGCCCCCAGTCCAGGTGTTGGTGGGTGCCGACATATAAGTGATGGTGCACTTATCTTGTGGTCTACGTTCGTAACATCAGCTTGACTACATCACTAACACATTTCCTGTAACCCGACATTTCCCTTCGCGGAAACAAGGAAGAAGCAGCCTCTGCTGACAGTAAATCATGGTCACTGAAGATCTAAATTTTCAGCTACTAATAGACTATCAAATTGTTATACCTAAGAAGTCTTACACCACTACTTAGAAAATACATATAGTATATGACAGTAAAGTACTAACAAACTAACATATCGCTATTCACATCATAAGTTGGGCAGGATGTGAGGAGGAGGAGGATTCAGGTTGGGGCAAGTGGAGTGGCCAGCCTCCCGGTGTGACTTCTGGCCTAAAGACGGAAGCGCTTTCTTCCTCCGCCATCGCTCATTTGCATTCTGAGCCGATTACGCGAGGGTTGTGGGCATGATGCCTGGAGCCCGCTGTGACGGCTGGAAGGGAGTGGGTGGGAGGGGATGGTGCCTGGAACGACCCTGTTGTGTCCGGTGGAGGGGAGTACGCGGCCCCGCAACGACGGACTGGCGCAGTGCCTGGACCCTACAGCAACAGGAGGTCGATGACCACTGTACCTGAAGGAGTTGGGGGGGGAGTATCGTCCTCGGAAACCACAACACAAATATCGCTAATCATGCACTTGAAGCGAAATATCTATCGCCTATTCTTAAACGTATCTATAGTCAGGCTTTCGACCACTCTAACTGGCAGAGCATTTCATATGTTAACAACCCTATTGGAGGAACTGTACTGTGCATTTATTCAAGGATGGGATGTGTCTTCCTGAATCGTTCTACGTACGCGATCTGGTATGCCGCCAGCCAGCCACATGGGAAGCTTTCTATTTTTTCAGTGAAGTTGTATTCAACTTTCCTACAATTTTTCATCGTTGCAGTTGCTGGAAAACGTAACAGGAAATGTTCGAGAATGGTTTGTAATTCATGCGAGTAAGACGTACGAGTTTTGACACTAACTTGTGAGCAAATTACCTTTCTTCTTTCTTCTGATGATATGGCGGTATTTTACGGTTCTGTTATTCTTGCACATCAACGCTATGACGATCGTGTTCCCTAACGCGCCTTATGATACGATGATAAACAATAAACACTCGTGACGTACAAGATTTATGGTTTGATGTGACGCTGTGTGTACAGACGGACATGAGTCCAGCTGCTCTGGACAAAAGTGTCTTGTGTTATTATGGTAACGTCCACTCTTGGGTAAAACACAGTGAATTTTTTTCTTTGGAAGAATATAGAAATGTTTGAAAATACAGGGAAACATGGGTCTTGGAGGGAAAACATCCCTTCACCAAAAAACAAAAACCGTAAATACTCACCCGTAGGGAAAAGGATCGATGCTTCTGTAAAGTCCTCACTGCTCTTGCAGAAAGAGGCGCCTTTTGGAAGGAAAAAAAGTATATTAATGGCTATTTTTTGTGAGAATCTTGAACTTCATACAGGCAGCACAGGTGCTGGACACAGCCCAGGGAGACACAGCCAAAAGCCAACCTAAACGAACTCATCAGATGAAAACCTCAGCCTCTTCAGTGCGACAGATTCACTCTGTGAGTACGACGACTGAACCTCCGAGTACGAATACTGAAAAGGGCGTTCATAGTGACCTCCATAGAAAGACATACTGAGACTTTGTACATCCATACACACACACACGCACGCACACACACACACACACACACAAAAGAAATGAATACTTTATTAGTTTGTGTCCAGATGCATAACATATGAATATGTACACACAAGAGTAACGTTTGTGCTTTCATCAACCCTGGTATAAGATTGCGACCTGCAGTTTGACTTATCTTTGAAGTACGACTGGTCGGTTCGACCAGATCACGACGGAACGACCAGGTCGTTTTTTTGGAGTCAGAGTGGGTCGACTTGGTATATATAGGCTTAGGTACGACCCTTGGCCACAGCTACCAGTCCTGACTATCATAACCCGAGGGTCGTACAGTCGTCCTGCTGGGTCGTATCGTCGTGCTCAAGAGGTCAGAAATGCTCAGTCAAACTACGGAAGAAGCGTATCCCCACAGTCAGTATAGACGTCCAAGCAGCCATCGTCTAGGGGACATGTCCGGTGACTCGTCTAACAAAACCGATCATGCGGAGGGGCGCGCACATCACAGGTAATGGGGCGGCCTTATGTCTGACGCGTCCAGCTGCTGAGCCGTCCCAGTTGGTAACACGGAGCACCATCTACACTCTCTCATGTCGTGATGCACAAAAACCTGCGATCAATAGGTAATAAGACCGCGTGTCTCTCCCGTCACCCAACCATAGGCCTATCCTGCGTCCCCCGCCCAACTACCGAAGTTATGGCCCCCCTTCCCAGCCCTCGACTTCCTCCCCTTCGCCACCACCCCTGCTCCTCGCCCTCCCTTCCCCAACCTCCTCTTGCCCGCTCCCTAAGTTATCTCCCCTCAGTCCCATCTACCCATGCTCCAAAGCCCCAGTCTCCCCAGTTTACCATCATAAATCTCCTGGCGCCCTCCTCCTTCCACAGTCTCTCAGGAGCTTCTCTCTCACTCCTCGTTATCTCGAAAAAACTCACTTCTTCCATCTTGCTTACTCGCTTCGTATGGCCCTCTCCCTCTAGCGTCCTTCCGCGATCTCCTGTTGCAGGACTTCCCACCCTAGATCTTGTCCTCCTCCCCTCTCACAGCTCCTCCGTGCCATGCTTCCTCACCTCCGTCTCATTTCCTCCTCAATTCACTGATCCTACCTCCGTGCAGCCTCTACCACCCTCCTCATTCACATCCCTGTTATCATCCTTCTCCAGCTGCGTCCTGCTGCACCTCGCCTCCTCTTCCCAGACATCCTTCAGTCGCATCTTTTACTCCTGTGGATATCCTGTAACGAGCGCTCTCAGTTACACCCGCACTTACGTCATGAATCCTGTTTCTCGGAGATTCCTCACCTCTCGGGTTCTCGGGAGACTAGCCTTGCCTGTCTCTTCCACTTCCTCTCCTTCCTCTTCCCATACACGCCATACGCTCTCTACCTTCCTGCCACCACCCTTCGTCCCCCTGGACCCCCTAGTCTTCCACTACCTCCATAATAGGCTTAGACACATGCCTTTGAAAAATTAGCTGACGCCAATTTAGGAGAGGATCACACCGCAGGAAAAAATGGGCCTCTTTATTGTGGACAGGGGGCTGGAGGATGGGGGAAAGGGGGGAGGGGGGCAAATTAGGCCTATTAAATGCTACGGGGATGGATTCTGTAACTGGCTTAGTGGCCATCATCACAAAGTACTCAGCTTTGTGTTAACTACCAATTAGACGAATCTCATTCATCTACAGTTCTTTGGCAACTTTGCTTCCATTCTCTCCCGTTTGCACAGAATGAGTATTCATGTTACCTCTGTGTGCAGTACAACTGTCCCTATTCAACAGTGGTGAAAATTGTATTACTCAGTGATATATAACAAGAATACTTTATTTCATTTTATCTTTATTGACTAAAAAGACAAACGGAAAATATATCACACACCGAACGCTTTAGACAGAGCTGATAGCGCCACACACCAAATACTTATCAAATAGGGCTGAAAAAATACATTTATGGTTAAGATTTTTAGACTTTTCCAGGACCTAAGGCAAAATTTCAGGACCAATATTTTCGTGAAACGAAAAAGAAAACGGGGATTCACTTCATCCGACAATCGTCTGATGCGTCACTATGCCAGAAGACAAATTTTCTTTTACAACTACACAAAATTTTTCAAAACTACTGATAAAAATGATAACTTAAACATTATCTTGAGAGTGTTCTAACATTATTCTTTGCTGTTCTAGCATTATCTTGATAGTGTTCAATTATCAATTTGACAGTGTTCTAACATTACTTTCAGAGTCCTTTAACATTATTTTGACATTGTTCCATTATCTTGACAGAGTCCTATCATCGTTTTTATATCATTTCAAAATTATTTTGATATTGCTTTCAGATTATGTTAATAGTTTTATAACATTACCTTGACAGAGCTCTAATATTATCTTGACAGTGTTCTAACACCATTTCCACAGCGTTCTAACATGATTTTCACAGAGCTCTGTTATAGAAATAGTGTTCATCATTGACAGTGTTCTAACATTATCCCGACAGTGTTCTTACATGATCTTGAGAGCGCTCTAACATTACCTTGACAACTTTTCTAACGTTATCTTGACAGTGCTTTAACATTGTCTTCTCAGTGTTTTACCATTGTCTTGACACTAACATCATCATTATAGTGCTCTAGCATTATGTTTGCAGTGCTCTAGCATTATGTTCACAGTGCTCTAAGAATACGTTCACAGTGTTCTAAGAATATGTTCACAATGCTCTAACAATATGTTCACAATAATCTAACATTAACATGACAATGCTCTAACATCATATTTACGGTGCTCTAACATTATGTTCACAGTGTTTTAACATGATCTTTAGAGTGTTCTAACTTTATGTTCACAGTGCTTTAACATAATCATTACAGTGCTCTGATACATTGTCAGTGCCCTATCATTATGTTCACAGAACTCTAACAATGTTTTCCCAGAACTCTAACAATATCTTCACAGTGCTTTAACAGTCTAAGGATTTTAATCAACAGATTCTGAGTACTTCTTCATCACAAGAAATACTGTAGCCACGCTTGGCAAGAAAAGAAACTACTCTCTTATATAAGTTGAAGATATGAAAGAAGTATGTATATTATGTAAAAAGATAATTTTCTTTGGAAAGATTTCAGAGATAATCTGTAACCTTAGAATATATATCATCGTGTTGTTGTTGCTGCGAGGTAAAGAGTATAGGGACAAACTGGATGGTAATAAGTAAAGGATCAATGGATGAATTCGTTTTACATTACGTAAAAGGAAGTACAGAGCAAGGAGAGAGCAAGTGGGTTGTCCACCTAGCGGAGAGAAGAAGAACTCTTAAAGACGTTACGACCAGATACGATATCATAATCTATGGAATTTTCGACAGTTTTTCAAAAACTGCCGATAGTTTCCATTGCGCGAATTCTTTCGCACACGGTTACTTACATGAAATACACCAAAAACTAATTCATGTTTTAAAAGAAAATGATTTTTCCTGAAAGCGAAGTTCAGAATCATTTGCCCCGAGTTGTGATCGGTAGACGAAATCACGCCCAAGTTGAGACTGACGTATACATAAGCCACACGCTATCCTCCGTCACTGATGCATATTTTCTCCTTAAGTGGCTCTACATGCATTGCGCTAATAATGCCCATGTTGCCTTGGACCATAAACATAATTTAACTGGGTAAAAGAACATTTATCGCGAGCAGTCTTTTCTTTAGTAAAGAAAAACTTTATAGGAAAACGGGCCAATTGCATATTCAGACATGCGCATGAATAATATGTTTTCATCGCTACCACGCACACACTTTCAACGTGTCCCAAGACCCTTCCTGCCCACAATTTAGCTACCATAAAGAAGACACTGAACACTAACTACTCAATTGCCCTGCACTCTCTGCACATAAGACACGCACACAATATCACAACACTTAACGACCTGTAGTACCGACCAGTGGACGTGGCCAGCTTCCGGAGTGCTGCAGGAGTCTTAAAGGAATAGAAGGGACTCCTGGGGCAGGAGGTAAGGAAAGGTCCATGAAACAAGCATAAAACCATATCATAAGATGAACTGTCTAGCAAAGTTGTTTATGTTTCATCTAGTATGTTAACATGGACTACGTGTGACATAACATAATAATTTCCTTTCCATCTGGTGTTGGAAATTCGTTGACAACAAAGACAGATCAGTTTATAACAGTATCAGTCAAGAAAAACTTCATTTCTCAGCCAGATTCGTAAAAAAGAAAAATATTGACAAATGTGAATATCTTCGTACTAATCAAGAATGTTATCATATGATCTTATAAAGACACAAATAGATCTAACGTAATAATAAAAAAGGAGGGATATTCATTAGTTTGATGAAACACTGGCACGCATACTGATGCACACCTCTCCTATCACGCCAAACTAATGCTGCACACTGCGCTAGGAACATCCAGGCTTCTACGACGCCTCCGTCGTGTGGTAGGAGGAGCAGCAGCTGCAGCGGCAGTAGAGCCAAGGTCACTTGAGGCGAAGATGCGAAAATAATTCGAGGAAGGTGATGACCTTTGTACGTCGGAAGGTAAAATGTTAGTGGGGCAGGTCTGCCCGGCCGCCAAGCCAATACTTAAGTATCTCTAGGTAGCAGATCTTTTGCTGTAACAAGGACGTAAAGCTTGTGTCGGGGTCACTCGGTCTATGACCTGTGACACGGCTGTGCTTCTCCTGGTGATCAGTTTGCATCGCTCGCCTGGCACAGATACCCCACCCGCACACAACACCCCCACCGACACAGCCACACCGCCCCTTCGGCCACATTGGCCAAGGGACGAACAAAAAAATTGCTAGAGGTTGTTTGTAAATGTGCTGGTACCTTTATATCAACTTTTATTAACACTGGGTAATGGCAGAGTACTTGGATCAATTTGGCAACTGACTGTTGTTGCTGAGTCCCTCAAGCATGATGACAGCTTCAACATAAACTTGAAACAGGAAAAAGTCATCAAAATGAAATCAGATGATGATGAACGACTTTCATGTGCTGTGTGGGGTTACGGAACCTGGGGCTGTCTTGAGCGTTGGTTCACACTCCTGCAGCAGGTCTTACAGATCTCGAAATACCGCTGAAATGGTTCCTTAGATAACTAGACGTTAAAAAGAAAGAAAAGAAAAAGAAAAAGAAGAGGCTGTCGTTCGATACTGGCCAACCATACCGGGATGCATTTGCAGTCATGGAAAATGTTAATGAAAAAACGTCCACAGATTGCGAAACATGACTGTGGGACAGGCCTTCGAAGTCACCCATGATTCTCCCCGACACAGTTCCAGTCCACTTCCTCTGGCAACGTACAGGGTGTTCATGAATTAACCTTACTAATTTCAGAGCAGATGACACCGAACCTGCACCCACCGTTCATGGACACCTCACATATCCTTACTTTGACCATCATGCGCTTAATGGAGTTGCGTGTGGCCAGCACTACCACACTCACCGGAGACAAACTCCCGCCACATTTGACTCATTTCACATTCATATATTCATTGAGAGAACCAACTCACAACCTTCGTAGTGTTGCTAAGATTCTATAACTGTCATCGTACATCCCGTTTTCCCTTTCATACGCCTCATCAGACATTCCGTTTTCCCTATCATATAACTCATCATACACCCCGTTTTCCATTTCATACAGCTCATCATACATTCCGTTTTCCATTTTATACAACTCTCATCATCCATCCCGTTTTCCCTTTTAAATGATTCATCATACATTCCGTTTTTCCGTTTCTTATGACTCATCGTATATTCAGTACTCCCTTTTTACCCTTTGAAATGTAAATGACATCACGCGTACCGTATGACTCTCATCATGCATCCCGTTTTCCTCTTTATATGACTAATCATACATCTCGTTCTCCATTTTATATGACTCACATCATACATGCCGTTTTCCCTCTTGTATGACTCTTATCATACATCCCGTTTTCCTTTCTATATGACTATCATCATGCAAACCGTTTTCCTTTGTACATGCCTGTCATCATGCATCCCGGTTTCCCTTTTATATGACTCATCATACATACAGTTTTTCATTTTATAAAATTCTCATCATACATCCCGTTTTCCATCGTATATGACTCTCATCAAAAGTCCTAATTTCCATTTTATAAGACTGGCAACATACTTGTCGTTTTCCTTTCTATATGGCTCATCATATACACCGTTTTCCCTTTCATATGACTCTCATCATACATCCCGTTTTCCATTTTTATATGACACGCATCATACATATCGTTTTCCCTTGTGTATGACACTCGATCATACATCCCGTTTTCCCTTTTTACCCTTTGATATGCAAATGCGATGAGCCTGAACAAATACCGCATTATCCATCACGGACCCCCAGTCGTACTCGGGCACAAATAAACGCCCAATATTCCCAGCCTAGGCCTACTCAAATACCCCCGTGCCCCCCCCCCCGAACTCTACCCCTACCGGGCATCAACTCGCCCCCCCATCATCAACATGACAGTCGGTTTGTAATTAGGTCTATTGATGTCTAAATTGACGACACAACCCTATCGCCTCTCGCGATCGCCGCTCCATAGGCCTAATTATGGACGTAATTTCTATAGCCTCCTGCCAGCGCCTTCATAACACAGGCCTACAATTCTTCTCTGACATGATTGTTGTCAGGCTTAAGCATAATGAGGAAACCGAGAAAGAGAGAGAGAGAGAGAGAGAGAGAGAGAGAGAGAGAGAGAGAGAGAGAGAGAGAGAAAAAAAAAAAATATATAGGGAGAGTTTCGGGCGACGTAAAAATATTTCTTTTTTATTCCTCTCATCTATTTCCCTTGGATTTATGACAGGGCCTCGTTCCCCCTCCCCCTCCCCTTCCTCCTTCCCCCCCCCCTACCCCCTGAGAGGAATCTCCAATTTTGTATAGTACGGAGGAATACTTATGATTGGCTCTGTCATATCGAGGGAGGGCCGGCCGGCCGGCCGTCCGTCGTGTTGTGACATCTCATCACAGTCGTGCCACTGCAGTACCACCTCTGTGTCCAGGGGGCACAAGGGTCACTTATCACCACCCTCCCCCTCCCTTAGGTAAGAGGTGGGAAGGCTGATCAGCTGACAATAGGCCTATGATCAATAAATCTCAGGAGTTTCGCCCATTTATTTCCCTCTTTCGCAAACTTATGACGCGTCGTCGTTCGAGGGCAGACCGGGATCGATGAATTTTGAAAGGAATTAAAAAAGAAATATATTTATTAATCTCTGTCGTACGATTAGGATGTTTTGGTGTCTAATGAGAGGGTTTGCTTCGAGGGAAATGGTAAAACCTGACTGATCACTTAATGGCGAGGTAACCTGCTCACCTGAGGACATAGATCAAGAACACGAAGAAGGAGAAGAATGAGGAGTTAGAGGAGGGGAAGGAGAAGAATGAGGAGTTAGAGGAGGAGGAGGAGGAGGTGGTGGAGTAGGTGGAGGGGAAGGAGGAGGTGGAGGATGTGGAGGAGCGGATAGATAGGATTATCCAGGAGGCTTCGGTCCACTAGGGTCCAATGGAGTTCTTTCCACTGAGGGCCAGGAGGACGTGCTCCACACTACTGAGACCAGAGCAGCGTTGAGCAGCGGCCCTGGTCCTCATTACTGTACTCCTCCCCCTCCTCCATCCCCCCCCCAGCACCGTCCGTACTACCTTCTCCTTCCCATTATGTTTTCCATCACAATACCTTCTCCATACCATCTCCTTCCCACGTTAAATCCCTCCATCACAGTACTTCCTCTGTACCATCTTACATGACCCCTCCTCCATCACGCCTCCTTTCACATGCCTATCCATCCAGTAGGCCCTCACTAGCCACCCCCCTCACCCCAACCACCCACCCCACGTCTCCCTTCCCTAGAGTCCATTTTATGAATTTCATTTTCGTTAGTCGATTTCCATATAGGCCTAGGGTGGTGCGGGAGCCCACGGGAGAAAAGGGGGTGGGTGAGAGGAGGGAGCAGGGGTGGAGGGGGAGATGGGGGAGGGGAAGGCAGCGGGAACAAGAGGGTGGAGGGAGGATGGCTCCCCTGACCACAGGCTGATGCATTTCTCCCCAACATATTCAAAAGACATCAGAACGCATTGTGATGTTCGACAGCAATCTCATTAAGCGCATACATCTTGTTTATCACTACATCGGGAAGTACTTATGTGTTTCCCTAAAAAACAGTAATTGTAGATCTGACGTTATTTTTCGTATGATAGATACAGGTGATGTAAAGCTTCTGCTGTGTGACAGATCCAAACCTCTGTATCCAACCCAACTACTGACGGTGATGCAAATAACTGTGTGATCTGACACACGTCACTTGGATCTGTGGTTCATTATAACGAAGAACGCGAGAGAGAGAATAGTTCAGGAGAAGTTTAGATCATTGTTGGCAAGACCCTTCACGTTCAGCTGCCAACCAGACCACTGGTGGCAGGCCGTTGTCCAACAGTATCATCACCAACCAGACCGCTGTGGGAAGACCCGAGGTAATCAACCCTTGAGACAACAGACACCCACCCACAACTGTGACCATTTCCAACGCCGCCGCTGCCAACCGGATAACGTTACCAAATGGACCGTTTGCTGAACAGGGATCATCTACCGACCTTAACTGTCTTGAGTGGACCGTTACCCAAGTGGATCCCCGGCGACCACACCGTTGTTTCGACTGGACGGTCAGTAACAGAACCATCACTGACTGATGGCCCCCAAACCACCAGTCACTCCTGGAGACTTTGCATACGTTGCCTGGGGTTGGTGGTGACAGTCTGCTGATGTTGCGGACTGGTGACTGTCCTGTCCTTTATGTTAATTCCTTGCCCACGACGTTACGACCCGTGCGCGTGACGGTATAACCCAACATGACCCCGTGACAGTCCGACCCTTAAACACAACGTTACGACGACTGAACGAGACGCGATGACCCTTGAATATGATGGCGTTACCAATGATCTCAACCTTTAAGGGTCAAGTCAAAGGTCACGCCATTCTACCTAAGGATCGTGACGCCTTCCTCGAAGGGGATTAACGACCTCTCTCATCTTCTTCGTATGAGAAACGCTATAAACCTACTCGTCTCTTCCCACGCTTAACAGAAAACGAATCTCAGTGAACTCGATGGCAGCTACTTATACCTTGGTCACTACTACTTATTTCACAACACAGATGATCATCATATCTCCAGTCACAGAATTCTTAGGAAGACGTTTACCCAGAAGTCAGGTTTTGCGTCTCTCGGTGCTGTAATTTTTAGCTGCTGCAGAACTTGACGAAATCATTATTCTTTTTCAGGCACGTTAATGCGACCCCCGTGGGATGGGATAGAGAAAGAACCAGTGACTCAAAAAGCATATTAAGAGGGAGAGGAACACTGAGGGCGAAAAAGGAAAAGAAGAAAAAAAAAAAGGGAGTGAACCAGGGGTCGGGCTTGAACCCACAGGGACAAGGGAGTAGGTGTAGCTGCTTAATCCGACTAGACTGTCTGCCTGGGAATCCGTTTTGGGGAGTCCTGTATCCGTAAGGGGTCAGTAGACAATAAGAAGGGTTCTAGTCACTAGTCCCGAGACACCAGGAGAGGCCCAGCAAGCCACTGGTGTGGATACAGGACGCTGAGGAACACGCAAGCCAGGGAGGCCTGCGAGTAAAGGACATTGTCAACCTGGTGTTTGAGGAGGAAGGAGGGAGGGCATAGGGAGACTAAGTATAACGGGGATTCAGGGATAACTGGGTGAACACGGGGTTAAAAGCAACACTACTGAAAAAAAGGGCGTTTGATTATTTACGAAAGATGACACTGGCTGTTCGAAATGAGTAAAGTGAGGTCGAGTAAACAGACAGTAAGAGGAAACCGAATATAAAGGTGGAAAAGAAAGGAAAAGAGAAGAAACGCCATAAACATGAGAGATAGAGAGACTGGGGGGGGGTAATAAAGAGCAAGAGGAGAGTGTGTTAAACAGAAGGACAGCGGAAACTGAAACACGAAGAATGGGGAAGAAGGGAGGGAGTAATTGACTGAAGCAAGGATTCTGGGTAGATTGAGTAATAAGCTAAAGCTGAGCGAAACAGGGTGTGGGTTGGACAAATGAGACTTTGAACAAGCAATAATGAGTGAAACAGGAAAGAAGGAGAGAAAGCCAATTAAAGAATGGGGAACCGAGTGAAACGGGGCGAAGGGGTATGACCGAATGAAACAAGAAGGGAGACTGAGTGAAACTGGGCTTGGAGGAGATTCCACTGAAATGAGGATAAGCGTAAGCTCATTAAGCAATTATCAGAGAAGGGAAGGCGACATAAGGCGAAGGGAAATTATATGGAAAAGGAGGCAGAGGAAGCATCAATGAAGCAAAAAAAAAAAAAAAAGGTTAAGCAGGGAATGAAATGGATGACACAGCAAAGACAGTCCGTACCGTATGCATACGGTGCTTCTTCATTTGCATATGTCCTCATACTGAATGAGAAAGAACATTACCCACTACCGCGAACCTTTCCAAATATACATCAAAGTTTCTCCCCATCTGCCTTAAAGCTAGACACACACACACACACACACACACACACACACACTAACCACTAAACCTCCATGGTGTACTGGTTGGCGTCCCTGACCATAATTCACACACGGACTCGCCCGAGTTCGAATACTCGGTGAGGCAATCGGCCCGTAGCAAACCCAGCTGTTCATCCTCCCCTCAGGGCTGATTGATAAATGGGTACCTGGCTTAGGCTGTTGTGTGTGTGTGTGTGTGTGTTATCACAGGAGCAACGATATTATACACAAGGGAAAGAGACGAACAAAACGAGTGTAAAACTGTCTTTCCCCTAACACACAAAATGTAACCATAAATATTGAAACCTTCACTAGTGTAAAACTCCTTCGCCGTATACTACAAATAAGTAATTACATACACACTGGCCTCTCTCGCCTTCCTTTCGGTTCTGGCGCCTCTGAATCTCGGGAAGTATTCTGTATAGTAATATGAATCTCATGATAAAATGGAGACGTGATAGTTCAATGGTTGCAGCACTCTTCTAACCCAAAGGCTGTTAGGTCAAGCCTACCAACCACCCGCTTGACCATAAAGGACATCTCTGTCCACCCAGCTGTAGGTAAGTACCGACTTGTGGGGTGACATGTAATATGACGAGACCATTTTACTCTCTCCTTTGAGCAGAGGTCGAGATTTCAATGTGGTGTTAATCTGACTGGGTATCATTCGACATAGGATTATATTCAACCTTATGACCGGAATCAGTCCATCAGTTCAACGAATTCAGAGTAAAATGATAACCGAGGAATATTGCTATCTAAGCCTGGCCACTTCCATCACCGACGGTTTCCATGTATCCAGCTCTCCACATGAAGTCGTGACGCTACCGTAGAGAAAACTAAATTTGCTGACAGTACCTGTCATCTAAACTAATGTAAACAGTGGGGGAAGCAGGCTTGTGGAAGCAGGATGGGATAATGAAAAAAACACTAAAACAGGGCAGTATTATTAACAGGAAACCTACAAAAGTCGAGTAATAATAAATCTCTGAAAGATACCGAAATTATGGAACAATGAAACTTTGCTCGCGTCATTTATCTTGTGCAGACAAAACCAGTTAAACAATTATATCGTTAAAGGATGAAAAAAAAATCATAGCTAATAAGAGAAACGATAAATGAAAAAGTGAAAAATATGTTAATGAAGTAATACCACATGAATATAGAACGGTATCTAATAACTATCATATTCAGTAGCATACATTTGGGAAATCTTTGCCAATCTTTCTCCAAGCGATGTTTCCTGCACCTACTGAGGTCAACCAATCTATTTCATGAAACATTATCACTCTGCTTTCAATTATAAGATTAATTGGTATTATGATAATCAACATTACCGACTACTTCCACGGCTGGTTGTCTGTCTGGTTAGTAGGCCTATCAATTGTTAGGGTCATTAAGACCGTCAGCGTCAAGCTATATCCACCAACCGAAAAATTTTCAGCACCTTTAGGTTCAGGTAACTCTGGCACGACAATAACACTCTCACTAAGCATGTGTGTACGTAATCATTCATTCAAAAATTTCTGAAAGACAGTGCTAACCCTCTTATTGATACTTTTTGTTAATTTGATCATTTCAGTTATTCATTCACCCGTATCTTTCATTTTGCATTTTAACAGAGACTAACCATGGCATATGTTGGATAGTTCTGAAATACAGAACATTCATGACTGAAAATGTGTCTGAAGAGTTTCGCTATGAATTAGCAAGTATGTCTAACAATTTAACAGAATTTTGGGTTCTGAGGTTTGATGAAATAAATTAACCAATTATTCTAAAACGCTAAAAATCTTATATCATTTATAATTTTTGATGTGCGTTATCAAAATATAAAACATAATTAATCCTGTAATTATGGAACAATAAAACTTAGTTAGCACTATTTGCCCTGCGCTTGCTTAAAACTAATCAAACAATTATACATCATTAGAAAAATGAAAATGTTAGATAACAAAACTAATGATAAGAGAATTGATAAATGAAAAAGTATGAAACGAGTCAATAGAACAATAACACATGAATAAAACACAATGATGAATAACATGTTCAGTAGCACACAGATTGGGAACTCCGGCAACCCGCTGTTGTTTGTAAGCAGATGAAAATAAAGGAAAGAAAATCAAATTATGATGATAGTTACTCTACATGAAAAGGGAAGAAATTTAAATATCTCAAAAATACTATAGTTTACCTCTCAAAATGCCGTTGCAAGGAAAGACACGCGTTTTCTATATTTGAAAGTTACGAAGAGTCTCTCAATTTGCAACGGGCCGCGTGTATACTGTATTTCTTATATTCTGATTACCATCCACACCATAAAACAGTTTTATTTCAACAAAAGGGCAGTATGCATCCTATAGGACCGACCGATTCACAAGGCTCAGAGACACACATCCATCTTCCTAATAGGACTTCTCCACATTACCTTTAGTGTTTGCCACAGCAACTTGGACAACACACGAAAAAAAGTGTTTGCAGATAATATAATCATATCAGGTAGTATCAGGTCAAATGAGCATAAAAATAGAATATATATTTCTCTGTTTATACTTGAATGTAAATGTGTTGGGGCTTTAGGCCTATCGACTGCCTCCAAGGGTCATTAAGGCCGGCAACGTCCAGTGGCACAATTCACACCCCAAGAGTTTGATCTAGATCTTTAATCGTGAAACCAATGTTTGTTCTTGATTGCAGAGTAGT
>JAYMFT010403153.1:0-18774 GCA_038088735.1 Panulirus argus | reverse complement strand
AAAATCCTCACTTGGCCCCCTTCTCTGTTCCTTCTTTTGGAAAAGTGAAAACAGAAAAATAAATATATATATATATATATATATATATATATATATATATATATATATCATATGAAATTTAAGGAAAGGCATGTCACACAAAAGAACAGGCTAGATTTTATGAAAACATTTTTGTGTAAACATTGTATTTCTTTAACTGGCAATATAAATCTTTGTGCAACTTTAGCACAAGAAAAAAGATCAAGTCTGAGTGAAAAGTAATGAACGATTATACAGAATTATCTCCTCTGAAGTTTATGATGGTATTTACTTGACTGAATGTGAATCCATCCATACTTTTTAAATGTAAATACAGATCATAATATGTACTAATAATAGAATGTCCTTCAAAACAAATTAGCATATTGTAACCACAAATGATAGCATATTACAAATATACTGGCCACTGAGTATTTGATGCTTGAAAATTTCTATTGTTTCAGATTATCATGTTTGTGGTATATGGTATTAGTAAATTAGTTATATTAATTTTATCATGTTTTTATTGAAAAGGCTTGGACACCTGAAAAGCAGCAAATGTAAATTATCAATATTCTTTGCAACATACCTCAGAAGAATTCTGCTGTTGAAATTAAAAATATTTTGAAAGCAGAAAGAGCTGACCATGACGATTAGTTATTAAAACATTTTACATATTAAAGATAATTGACTAAGATAAGGGTGAGAGTAGGTGATCCCATACAATTAACAGTGCTTTAACATTTTTAACAGTGCTTTAACATTTTTCAAACTTTGGCAAATGAAGATTTGTGTGAGTGACCTCTTTACCACTGATACTGGTATATCAGCATCTGACCCTCTGCAGCGATTACCAAAACTTGTCTAGGTATATTTAAGTATTCTAAGTTACAGTGTTTCAGGCTCTTATAGTTTAGTTTTTCAGATGCATGTAATAATTCTTTGAAAATTATATGTGAATGATACTAGAAATTTCAATTAGTGTATCCAGAGTAAGCTTCCATAAAGATGTTCAATATCTTACTATATGACATACTTAGATACGAGTATAATTTAGCATTTTCATTTAGAGTACTGCGACTATCTTTACGAAATTTTATGGCATGTCTGAAAGTCTCCAGCAAGTGATTTCCTAATCTGTGCTGTTTCTTGTAATCTTAAGATATTCAGTTTTATTAAATCATCAACCAATCCTGTAACAGTTCATGACCAGTCTAAATAATTCTGTAGTTCTACATAGTTACCATATTTTACTATTTGTGTCCTAATGTGCTCCACTACTGACCAGTATTGTACTTCTGTCATGTCTATTTATACCTAGTGAATATCTGATGTGTATACGGTTCATTGTATAAAATAAATCACAAAACTAATAAAACAAAGTCTATCTAACCATATTAATATGATACATACCTAAAAATAGAGATGAAAGATATATGCTGTATTGAAAAAGACTAATTATACACTTGATCTGACACAGGAACCTACAGAACAAAGTGGTTAAATATTTAAAATAATAGTTCAAAGGTAAGTTACATTGCACTGGGAGCTGCTAAATACACTGAAGCCTAAATACAAATAAACTAAATACCCAGAATATGAAACTTTAAGAAAGAGGTAAAGAAGCACATTTTGGGAAAAGCTGAACTAGTGATTTAGAAATTTTGATGCTAGGGTTCCCCTTAGTTTTCTGCCAAACAAAGCAGACATGCCCATTCTATTCTGGGGACTAAAAGGGTCAAAAGAGTGTAGTGTATAATCAATGCACAGGTGCACTGTTCAGTCTAAGGAGACTTGAATATAACCATGAGAAGACTCAATTACTTTGAAAGATTAGAAAAAAAATCCTGCCATCCTCATACAGCAGTCTTCAGGGTATGAATTATATGTTGCAAGCACCTCTTAGATGCAACTGTAGTGATTTGAACCTGCTTTACCTAATTGATATCTATAATCCTTTATAAATGTGCACATAAACTGGAGGTCTTTGGTTTCTGAGTCACTAATATAACAAGCAAAATACAAAAACAGATTTTTACTCAACACTTCATTAGGCAATTTGAAGAATTTGTTTCAAGCAGATCCAGTATGTGTTGGCATTTGCATAGACAGACTCTTCCATGGTAGCTCTTCATTACGTAATAGCTATGTTGCTATTCAGAGTGCTGGGCAGTTGATGTTCAACTCAGAACACTGCTACAGGGGGTTAATTAGACATCACTGAATAAAAAACAAGAGCATTAAATATACTTACAGATATGAGGTTTCCAAACATTTATAGTTTCTAAAAACTGACACGACCAAGTGCTCTATAATAAAACACATTAACCTGGAAAAGGATTTTTCTTACTTATCTGGTGGCAAAGGCATGTAGGTCAGTTGGGGTAAACCAAGGAACATCCTGTTGGGTTTGGCTGTGGGTCACGACAAGCTCTGGTTTCAATGCAATATACATGACAGCTAGAGAATGAATTTTTGCAAATGGGGCTTTTGTTCATTTATTCCTGATACCAACTTGCTACAGTGGGGAAAACAATTAGGCATGAAAAAATGATGAAACATTTGAAAAATATTTACTGAAATAACAGTACAGTACTTATCAAAGTCCTTCCTTGATGAGCTCTCATTATGTGCTAAGTAGACTAACGTAAAGGTTTACTGTTGCATGTAAGTGGTTAGAGGGGCATCACGCACAGCTACAACAAGAGGGACAGGAGGTAGGCCTTGCAATTCATCCATTATAGGAGCTGGTGTCATCAAAGAAAGCTCTGGCTCTGTAGTATAATGCACTCGGTGTGTTGCAGTTGTATTTTTTGTATGTCTATTTAGCTATGAAGCTCAGTTCAAATGTTCCTGTGGTCTAATTTCTTTAATACAGTGTGTAGTTGTAAATGAACAGGAACAATAAAAATAATGTATAAAATAAAGAATTTAATATTGATAAAATCTTAACAAAAGTTTTTTGTATTGCTAAAGTTTCTGGGTTTCTGGTCATGCTTTTTGAAGTACCTATACAATCACTGACTTAGCAACCATACCTTTTCAATACCTACTTTAGTCCAAGGACAAAGGGAGCTAGGTTTCATCATAACTTATATACACCTAGCTGGAGTTCGGTGGACATTCCTTCTTAACAGATATTAAGGCGCTTAATTTATATTTATGATGAATTACAGGCCTTCCAAATACAGAATTCATTTTCATAAGAATATTCTATATTGGGTCTATATACTGTTTTCCAACCTCCACCACATCTATCTCTGGTTTGATCTGTAATTGTAAATATATGCAATTAATTGAGCCAACTCAATGATATAAATTTTACAAATATATTCAATACAGAAGGAAAGCTTTGGGAAAAGTAGTTGATGATACTGTTATTAAGAGAGTCACCATAACAATAGTTTACCTGCTCACCTTATCATAAAGATGTGGAAAGGCTCCTTCAGCATTATATTTGCACCGCACCTGCTCATAAGCAGTAAGATCAAACATCTTCTCAAATTCTCCTTGAGTCATAAAAATGTCAGCATAGAGAAATGGATAACCGCCAACTCCAGCAGTGAACCTGACACAGAAGTCCACAAGTTATGGGCATATCAAACCTTCCTAAGGAAGATGTTCCATCAAGGCTGCAGAACTTAAGTAAAAAGAAGAAACTCCATAAACATATTTCCTCTTCAAAATTACAAAATTGGTTCCTAGGGTGAAATTTTATACATTAAGCCTACTGATACACATTAGTACTGATTATGAAGGAATCTATGATGATTTAAATTTACAATGTATGATCATTATTAAATCTACAATGCTACACATCTATCTAGCTATATCTCTGATGCCCATTTCCTCCACAAACTCCCTTGTAGGAGTGGCCATGGCAAAACAGTCTCCATAACTGTGAACTCCAGTGCCACATAGCCTTTAATGTCTCACCCCTAACAGGCCACTGGCAGAGGACAACCCTAGAGGCTCCTTCCTAATGTTCCTATTGACTACTACTGCCTAATGTGGCTACTTATGTTTCTGCCTAATGTTCCAACCTACTACTACCAAAAGCTCTTGCCTAATGTTCCCATCAACTACTTTTACTTAATGCTTCTGCCTAGAGTTCCTACCTACTACTTCTATCTATTGCTCTTATCATTTTGCTGAAATTAATCTATAATCAACAGAAAATTATCTTTATAATTTCTACATGCCAAAACATCTAAACATACAAAGCTACCCAAACCAGGGTTGGAATACCCTCTTTCAACTAGATTTTGCAATATATTTTCTAAGTACACAAAAGAGCGAAGCCATCAAAATTTGTTAATCATAGTAGAAATCTATTTAAATATTTAAGTAAAATATGAAAATGAGTTAATTCTACATATCAACATTCTCTGGACCAGGAAGACAACCTAATAATTAATTTGAGTTCTTATTATCATTATGTGTAGGATCATACCACAATAATCATACCTTTCCATCTTTCTCATGGCATCAACTGCATCAAAACGCTTCTTCTCTCTAACCAGTTTTGGTACACCATACACTCCCAGGTCATTGAACATTCCATAATCTGCACCAGGCACCATTTGATCTTTACGGGGAGGGCGAAGCTGACCTCTGAGGAACAAAAACTTTACTGATTATATCATGGTGCCCTTCCCTTGATTCACATCAGGATGGTATTTCCAGATACTAATCACATGTACATCTATCAATCAACTTCATAACTTCATGTATTAAAGGGCCAACAGTAACACTCAAAACTTTTATTTCACAATTCGGCTTACTGGAATTTTCAACAGAACAAAAGTGTTCTACAAATGTTGTCTGTTCTGTGGAATTCAGGAGAATGAAACCCATTCTCCCACATAATCCCATTATGTAAAGATGCATTCTTATGCAAATAACTTCATCCTAAAGGTACAATAAAAAAAAACTTAAGAATAGAGGAACCGTTGCATTTTTTTTTTAAACACAACGGAGTTTCCTGCATTTGCAGGGTGGTGTCAAGAACTGTTGTACAATGGCCTCCTCTGCACACAGAAAAGGTAGTCATGTACTCTGCTGCACCAGAAACACATTCTCCCACCCACAGCAAAGCCCCACATACTGTTCAATTCAACAGCTTCACTGTTTGAGGGAAGAAGGAGGTATCATAATAGTCAACATTTATGTGACTGGTCTCCACAAAGGGACTATGGGGAACAGCAGTCAGAGATGAGTCATGGGTCCAAGAACTGGTGGCAAGAATACATGCATACAGCTCAGAACAGGAGTGGCTAATATAACATCTGCAGAATAAGAATAGGGCAGCAACATCATGACAGACAGGGAGGGTTGGTTGGAAGGAGGCAATTCTTGGAGAATGAATGAGACAAAAGGGTTTTAATTCCTCTCCAGCTAATTAAGTGGAGGAGGAAGAGCCATCCCAAACACGTAAGAAGTACTCCATACTGGGAAGAATAAGATCCTTGTAGATATGAAACATCTACTCATAAGAGAAATAATTGTGGCACTAATTCATCACCCCCAGCTTTTGGAATGCATATTTTGTAATAGTGATTGTGTGCGGTTTCCAAGAAAGAGTGGAGGATATGGTTATGCCTAACATGTTTATATTACTGCAGAGATAAATTGATGTGTTTTGAAACTGAACAGAGGGCAATGAGTGATGTTTAGAAAGAGATATATAGGCACAAAACTGCATATTAGCATTACTGAAATTAATGAGGTTTTTGCTTCCCCATTCCAAGAAATTTGCACAGGTCTAAATTATGTGTTCAGTACAAGAAAGAGAACTGGTATTAGAGTTAAAAGAAAAAAAATACTCATAAGATGTGCATAATCCATGTAATTTTCCTTGTAAGTCATTTATCCATTTCTGATGAAGTACTTATACAATAATTACCTGTTAGGACCATGGTCATATATGCGGCAGGGATACACAAGTATAGGATAAACATCGAAGAGCTCCTCACACTTATCTATCTGATCTTCTAGTTGTGCCATTGGAAGCACAATATCTTGGAATACCTGATAATAGAAAAGAAAGCTGATAAAGTGATTTACAAAAAAACAAACTGTTTTAAGAGGGCAGACTGATTTCTGCACTGGGATGAAACTTCAAGAGTACATGCTCTGACTCAGGAAACATATTTCAAGAAAAAACAGTGCTTTGACATCCATAAACAAGCACAACACTCACAGATTTCAAAGACACAAAGTATCATAAGGTTCAAATTTACCCCATTTATGATCAATTTCCAGCCTAAACACTAGCCAACTGCCTGAAATATCCTACTTACAGAAAGCTAGGTCCACCAGCACAGCTTAATCAATGTGAGTGGGTAGCCAATTGCCTGAAACATCCTACTTACAGAAAGCTAGGCCCACCAGCACAGCTTAATCAATGTGAGTGGGTCGTATGTACAGTTGTTCAAACCTCTTGAAAGAAAGTAGAAATAAGTGTCTCCAATGATAACCAATATTCTGCATGTGACAGCTCACACATGTCGTCAACAAAAAGATGGCAATATATTTTGGGAGGCGATAAAGATTAACAAAGAACTGTTGATCATTCTCATTGATAATGTTAAGAATAATATATCCCCATGTTGGTGTTACTGGACCTGCTCGAGGTTACACCATTAGAGAAGTCACTTTTGGTGAAGCTGTATAATTGGGAGTACAGTCTCATAAAAACTTTTACTCTACAGGAGTCTACATTTCCCTGCCTTGAGCTACAGAAGCCTTTAGTAAGGTCCTGGGTGACAATTGAAATTCTTGGAAACTGGTCCTGAGATAATAATAAATAATATAGATAAATATTTCCAAACCACTATATACAGAAATTAACAATAACTTTCAAAAATGCATTAAACAACTCTGAGAGAGAGAAGAATAAAATAAATAAATGATGGACTCTATATGGGTATAAGAAACATGCTAAAACCCTCCTCAGATGCCCTATGCCCTCTACCCATAGAAAGCAAAGGTTGGAAAGTAACAATTAATTTGTGAGTACGAACTGAAAACACCTCACCAATAACAAGAGCAAAAGAACAAAAACAGTGACAAATATAAGTACTCCCTTCTTTTATGCACAGTAAAAGTCTTCCTCATGCAGAGGAAGATCTATATATGAAGACATTTAAGAATGTGAAAATTCTTGAAAAATTATCATGAATCAAGTATTTGGTTAACTAACACTCACACAAGACCAATAAAAAGCTTTGTAAAGAGCACTACCCTGGATGCAAACATATAACAAATATATTTTTTCAATCTTAATTTAAGAAACCTACTGACAAGTGTTTGTGCATTCTACTCCAGGTTATCCTGAGGTACCACACAAAATTCACTTTTGAAGAACAGATGTCTGAAAAAATACAAACATTCCTGAATATGAAGGAATACATGGGATTTCATTCCTAACTGTATGGTACTGCATTAGCGTTCATACAAGAAAACCAATCTGTTAAGGCACCTAGCCCAAAATTTATGTAGAAATGCTTAGGAATTTGCCAGATGCACAACAACTGACCCCCCATACAATGTACAGCTGCCAAAAATTCCTCCATTTCCTTGGCAGGAAAGAAATTGCTCCCAGGTGGGGCAATATAATTTTTAGATATCATACAAACACCAAGGAAGTTGCCAAATGCATGAAGACTAACCCCCATACATACTTGCCCATAATTCAACCATTCCTTCATAGGACAGATATTGCTGTGGAGATATCTTTTTAGAAAAATATGTTCTTGTTGAGCAGATAGGTTGTGCCACTAGTATGGGAGGTATGAAGAGGAAAAATCGGTAAAAATGGCAGGGATGCGAAGTTTCACCAATGAACAACACAACTCCATTTTCTGATGGAGCACAACATGGGTTTCTATCTGTTGAGGTGTTAGCTCAGTGTATGTTCAAGTCTAAAGGGCAATGGCCAGTTGGTCAGCGGCACCAGCTTCACTTGAGAAAGCAGACGAGGGCCTGAATCTTATACATGAAAGACATATTTGATCAAGCTCTTGTCCTTTCAGCTTTCCTGTCATACTAAGAAAAAAATTTTTGATGTAAAATTCATGAGATTACATAAAGTGTATACATTATGATTAAAAAAAGGTGAATCAAAATACTTCATTAAAAATAATAGATATCAAAGAATTATTAAAACATAGAAGATACCTGCTTTGTAAAAGTCATGGCCCTCACACCAGGTGTTGTAGTAAACTTAAGGAAAGCAATTTTGGGAGGTAAGAGCCAACCAAAGAGGAATCTGAAGAGAGGGTTGTTGCCAAAGGGAATCATCGTTTCTACCACCCAGAAGATAGATTTATTATGGCGAAGAAGATAGTCTTCCAAAGGAATGTATTCGTAGCCTTTACTCTTGTTCAAAAATCCTTCTACATGTTTATAAAACCATGGTTTATACCACCGTGTCACACGATTGATCTGAAAAAATCAAATATAATAAAATTGTCAGCCATTGGTAAATGACAGTTTTATAGGTACTGTTCCTAATTCATGACAATGCATACCTCTTAAACATTGGCAAATACTTCCTTGAGATGTTATCTTCAGAAGTAGTACTAGTTCATTTGCAAATGCATGGTGATATAAAGTTACATACATATGTAAAGTTTTAAAATGGCAGCCTGTAATTTGGTATAAAAAATTTTCATCAAAGAAGCTTCTCATATGCAATCTTAAGAAAATCTGAGTATCTTCAACAACCATAAATTTACCTTATGCTTTTCATCATCAGGTACATCTGCAAAATTTCCAACCAAAATGACTGCCTCTTCCTTGTTATAAACAGTAGCCTCCAGGTAGTCAGGTGTTAAACGATTTTTGTCCAATGCTCCAGACAAATCCCGTAACATATCACAATACTGTTTCTGACCTTTAACTGGGATGTATTCTAATTTAAGATAGGGCTGAAAATCACCAAAGGTATTAGACAGGTCATAACATTTTAAGTTCAGGCAATCTGTATTTACAAAATGTCATGAATGAACCCATAAATAGCTTTTTTTTATAGTACAACCCCACTTTATCTGTGATACATTCTGTTGTACTCTCTCACAACAGAAATTACTTTCATCATAAGTAAAGGCCTTGGCTCAAAATTCTTATGCAGAAATTAAGAATCAATATCATTATCTACCATAATATTTCAGATGCAAGTTACCATTCATCATTTTCATTATCTACCATAATATTTCAGATGCAAGTTACCATTCATCATTTATTTTATATTGCTAAGAGGGTATCTTTAGGCAATTTGTACATTTCAGCCATTGATTTGGACTGCTGCATAAATAACCTTAAATTCACGTAAAATAGGAATATTCAAATATAACCTTCTTTGGAGAGACTTCTGATCGGCAAAGAGGATATAATATAGATATTCAAACTTACCTTTATCTTAATAATTTGCAATTCAAGTGCGACTAGGAACCCAAGAGTGCCATGTGACCAGGGCAGTGTGTAATAAAGGTCACTGTATTCATTGTCTTTTGTTACTCTTACCAGAGACCCATCTGCCAAAACTAACTCATATGCCACTATAGTCTCTTGATACAGGCCTACCTGAAAATGAAAAATAAACCTGAGCAAAATTCTTTTCTTCCTAAACTTGCAGACAGTTTACCAATTTTGCTGATTTTCAGAGCATCCAAGATAGGCTCCCCATAACAATTCTAAGAACTCAGCCACACATTAGATCAGTGAAATAATGGCTGTAATTAAAAAGGAGCTTCAATCTAGAATTCCCTCCAACTCCTGTCACTGCCATATCAATCAAATGTGAGGTACACAGGGAACACCCAACATATCTTTAAGAAATTCCTTAAAGTCTGTAACTTTTCTTTGATTTCTGCAGTTTATCATTTTCCTGAGGATCTAAGAATCTCCTTGACAATTCTCAAATTCATTCATACGTCCCCTGTAGTCCATAATCAAGTATGGTCTATGAGTCACATCATCTGTAATGCATCAGAGAAGTTCTTGTAACAATACTCCATTCCCCACATTTAGGATTCTCAGTCTACCTATCTATCCATCTATATCTCTGACATCCACTCCCTCTGGGAAGTCCCATCACAGGGGTTGCCACAGGAAAAAAGTCTCCACTTATTCCTGTTCTCACTCATATACACCATTCCATGCATTTTTCCCCCATTTCTCTCCCTCCAGGACTCTTCCACTCTACTTCTCCATGTCACAGGAAGTCTTCCTCTCACAACTTCCCTTTTAATCATACCATCATTCACTTTCCTTGTAAATGCCCTATCTTGCATTCTTTCTACATGCCCAAACTACCTCAATGTATTATGTTTCACCTGTTCTACCACTCCACAATTCATTTCATTTGCATTCCCTGCCATAACAAATCTCTCATATACCCCCTAGTCATACCACATGCTCCTCTCTAATAACTCATTTCCACAGCCTGGAATCTAGCTCTGTGATTCATCCCATGTACAAGTTTCGGCTACATAGGTCAGGGTCAGAGGGACTATATCGTTCCTTAATCCTGTTGACACTTCCACACTTACACCTCTCCCCTTCATTATTCTATTAAGGGACTCATTGACCCTTTTACCCTCTACTACTCTCTCCCTTATCTCTCCTTCCAGTCTTAGTTCCAAAAAAATTTATTAAGGTTCTATGATTTTTGTTGACCAAGTACAGAAGTCAGATTTATGCATTGCATGACTGCTTATCTCCAAAGAGGGTGGCACTAATGTTTCCAACTTTCAAAGTAGTATATCTATCACAGTGATTCAAGTAAGTTAGAAGCCAAGTTGATAAAGGAAGTTTTTCTGTATATATTCTACGAAACTGTGTACCTCCTTTCCTCAAAGAGCAAAGCTGTGGAGTTCTCTTTTTTCTTTTATCTCTAACTATCACCTTTCTATCTTAATGAGTTAGGTCTTCAAGCATCTGAGGGACTCGGATAATTTTTTCTTCTTCTCTTATGCTCAAATTTCTTTTCACTAAAGATGGCCATGACTTGGGTATATTTCACCTGAGCCATGCTGGTCAGTGACCATAAAACAAAAATGCATTGACATTTTACTGCTACCAACAAATAATAACATTTTTGGTGCCAGGGTATAAACTAGTTTAGCTAGGAGTTCAGTGGTAACTCTTTGTGGTTACAATATAATACATGCGTTCATTGTTTAAGTAATGAATCACAAAACAATCCAGTGGGACAATACCTATCAAACACTTCAAGCTCTCTCATATTAAAGAATATTTACTTATGATGGTTACACAGAAACATTATGATGCTTACTTTGTGGGAATACGTAGTCATTCCAACTCCCATTGCTAAGCCCCCTAAAGTTGCCTCTGCCACCTCTAAACACACAGCTAGAGTGTAACCACGGGGAACAAGGAAGGCTGTGACCTGCCCTACGCTCACCATAGGCTCTACCCTGACAGTCATGTGGGGCACTTTCAGCTCTAGAATATCATACAACGGAATGCTGATCTTGTGGCAAAATTCCTGTAAAGAACAATGATATTTTTAACATCAAGAGATGCAGAAAGTTTCTATAACTATTCAATATATCACACAAACCCCAACACAGGCTTGGGAAAATTATTTGCCAAGAATTAAAAAGAAAAGTAACAACCATATACATTAAGATAGTTATTTACTGAGACACAAAAAAATTGAAAAAAAAAAAAATTTATCTTGTAAAAAGCATGTAATTCTTTGAATTTTCAGGTAAGGGAGGTGGACATACATTTGATTATGACACAGTCACATTCAATTCAAACACAAAATATGTGAGTGGTCTGAAAAATCTAACTAAAAACAAAGTTGAAATCCCATGCTAAGTTGCATTCCCTAGCACCACTTACTAAAATGCCACGACCCCTTTCCTAAGCTGAGGGTTAGCCAGTCATGTACCACAAACATCACCAGAAGGTGATCTACCCTACTGCAGATGTTGGGCACAGTTACGAGACGAAGGCAAGTAAAGAAGTTACAAGCCAACACTTCAAACAAACTGGCTCATTTGTCCTCACCATATATTCTATATGGAGTAGCCGAAAGAGGAGGAGAAACTACTCAACGAGACTATCTGAAGTTACTAAAAGAAAAACGAACATGTCTAAGGAGAAACGACTCAACGAGACTATCTGAAGTTACTAAAAGAAAAACGAACACGTCTAAGATATTTCCACATGAAAAGAACCATCTAGGATACTCTTACTATGTTCTAGCTCAGTTCTTTATCCCAAAAGTTACATTTCACACATTCAAATCATTCACAGTAAAAATCATGAATGTCTTAAACCATATCTTATAATGCCTGAAAAGCTTTTGAATTAATAGGCTTTCTCCTTAAGGCTCCCAGTGATTTATGTAAAAGCATCTAACCTTCCTGAAGAAAGTGGTGGAGAGCGACTGCCAGTTTGGGCGAGCTGTGCACATTAATTTCCTTTCTGCTTCTGACTTTCTATTCCATCTTAGCACCTGCAATACTTCAAGCTGTATTACTAAAATCATTAGTTTTTTCATCTTTAACATTTCAAGCCTCAATGCCGAAATAATCAGCAGCGAATCAGATAAAATGAAAACCAAATAAAAAAGATCTCTATAGGGAATGACTGACACATTTACAAAATCTAAAATAATATCCATAATATCTATCCAATCAAATAAAGATGTATCAATTTCATAGAGCAAAAGATGATCATCCATGTGTGGAATTTAATGGCTTAACCTATTTACTACGGCAGTCCTAAAATCTAGCATATATTCTGCATATAGAATATTCTCAAATATTCTAAAAAAATAATCTCCCTAAGTTTGTTATTACAGTTAACTAGAAAATAATTTTCAAGATATATAAAGCCTAATTTGGTGAACATTTGGTGTAAGCACTGCAACTTATACTACTTTGCAACCAGTAAAGGTACTCCATGAGTACTTTCAGGCATACATAGTGAGATGTGTGCTACTTTTAGAATGTTTTTTGTAACAAAGAAATATAAGTAAAGTATTAAGAGTTTTCATCAGTAACTTCTGTCATCTCCTTCCGCTTAGAGTGTTAAAGCTCACAAATTATTACATAACATGAAAGTGCACATCTCCTAAGGGCCTCTTTGACATTTCCACATAGGCTGACCAGTTTGTGGAAAAAAATTTAGTTTGCAGCACCTGTTAACAATGAATGGGATGTTATAACATGCATTAATGGCAACATACTTTACCTCAAGGCAGATGAATCACAAATATCTAACGTACACATCTGCGTGGGAAAAGAGAAAAGGTATGCAATTTGGAAGCAGTGAATGGGCTACTGTGACTATCAAATGTCTTTAAATACATCATCCTGTGACTATCAAATATCTTTAAATACATCATCCTACTGTATTTTCCACCTCTATCCTAAGACATTACCCAACATGACTAGAACTCCTATCAATGAAGACTAGCCACTCTGAGAGTTAGTACACTGGAGCTTGGCATAAATATGTTTGGGTTTTAAAACAAACTTCTAATGTTAATAAGTTCTTTATCATTTTTTCACATGAGAAATTACAAGCCTACAAAAAATAAATAAACAAAATAAACAAGACTTTGGTAATTTACTCACAACAAAAGACATACCTAAGACTCTGACAATATTACTGTGCCCAGATATCCCGCAGACCTTGCCAGATACATGAATATATGACAAGCAGCTAGCAGTGCTTATGAAAGCAGTCTATACAAAAAATTACCAACATTAAAGTCACATACAGTTTGTCATTAATATATTCTAACAACAATAATTACATCGTATTTTGTATGAAATTACTATGTTTTCCTGTACCTCAGCTACCAATGGAAAAGTCCATGTTACCCTACTTGGGGAAATTTATTCCACGCTGATAACCCCTGGTTTAAGTACTTAAGTCTGAAAACATACATAAAAAAGTGAAAATTTTATCATTCTCATGTCATTAAATTACTTTTTTGCTTATTCTGACTAACAAGCTGAAAAGCAGTATTACTTACCTGTTTCTGAACAGTTCTAACTCGATCATCATGCTTCTCTGGTGCAGAAATAAACTTGTGAAATATCCAGTGTCGCAATTTCATAAGAGCATCAAGGATAAGGGAGAGTGGCAAAACCACCAACACTACAATGAGGCCACGATGGTCCTCCATCCATCGGGCAATGCGCTGTTCCAATCCCACTTTTGTACTCATAATTCAGCTTATGCTACCTGTAATTCATGTCCAATACTGTATGTGACATTAAAATCATATCTACTGAGTCAACAGTATATAACATTAATAAATCAAATTGGAGTTTAACTTATTACAAATAATCATATTATCAACTACATAGGGTGGACTATGTAAATAATGATTTTTATGGATAACCATACCCTCAACACCTTTGCTTGTATATAAAAGCATCTATATCTACAGAGTATTATGCATAAAACAAAACTCCTAAATCACACTCTATACACAATCTATTTCATGAAAAACAAACAAGGATACTGTGAATATAATCTTTTAAAAGCAAACAAAGATAAAGGGGATTTTGTCTTATAAGTCATACAACCAGACATCAAAAGAGTGTTGCACACTACTTATCTTCTTACTTATACTATGGGGCAGAGAGAACTCTCCATTCAGAAATGATTTTGCCAATTTTGATCATCAGTGGCTAACTGAGTTGGGAGTGTTAAGTTCCTGCAGAAGTCAGTTATTCAATTGAAAGAACGTTGCATACAAGCTAGTTTTACTATACTCCAGAGGGAAAAGCATCAGAGGAAGAAATGTGTTAATACTAAGCAAGTACTTTCATCTGAGGCAACTTAATAACTACCCATAATGGAAAAGCAAAGTTAAAGACAAGCAAGTTGAAGGCCTAAATGCATGCTTAGTGTGAAAGAGCATTAACAGACTACAAATCTTAAGGATTCAGAGAAAGATGTAGTGTCTTGTGCTCTTCTCAAAGTAACAGTTAATAACAAATTAACACTTATATACAACAAATAACTTATCATTACAACTATTATATAACATCAGGATCCCATTCATGAAGGGGTTTTGGGGCCCTCATCCCAGGGTTTCTGTAGCTTCAAGGCTGTGCTACATTCAATAGCAGGGACAGGTGGGAAGTTCTTTGGTAAGACTGTACTTTCAACAACTGATGATGATACAGCCTCGCCAGAGTTGACTCCACTCACAGCGTAACCCCAAGCAGGTGGAGTCCAGCAAAACCAAATAACATTATACACATCATATATGTATATAATGCATGAAGGAAAAGAAAAATGATAACATATACATACATTCTCTTCTTTTCCCCAATACCTGATTGCTGCATCAGTGAGATATCACCAAGAAACAGACTAAGAAAGGCCAAATCTGCTCTCATCCATACATGAGTAGGCACATCTGCTCACATCCATACATGAGCTGTCATGTGTAATGCATCAAAACCATAGCTCCCTATCCACATCCAGGTCCCACAGACCTCTCCATGGTTCAGTCCACTGACAGTACAATGTCCCTTGTATACTACACTGTTCCTTTCACTCTATCCCAAGCATGCCTTTCACCCTCCTGCATGTTCAGGCCCTGACCACTCAAAATCTTATCTGGTCCATCCTTCCTTCTCCAATTTGGTCTTCCCCTTCTTTTTCCCTCCACTTCAGACACATATATCCCCTTTATCAACCTCTTCACCGATTCTCTCCATACATCCAAACCATCTCAGCAAACCCTCTTCAGCTCTCTTCATCACACTCTTTTTATTACTACACCTCTCTCTTACCCTTTTCTTACTCATTTGATCAAACCACCTCACACAACACACACTACTTTCAAACATTTCATTTTCAACACATCCACCTTCCTATGCACATCCTCATCTATAGCCCATGCTTGCTCCATTAAATATGACCATTTTGCCCTCCCAGATAATTTCACACACACACACACATATATATATATATATATATATATATATATATATAATTTTTTCCTTACATATCTGCTATTTCCTGCATTAGCGAGGTAGTGTTAAGAACAGAGGACAGAGCCTGCCAGAGAAAATCCTCCTTGACCCCCTTCTCTGCTTCTTCCTTTGGATATATATATATATATATATATTGCAGGTGATTCACATACTTTTACATTAACCAATTTTCCCAATACTCATAACCCCCACCACCATCACCATAACTAACATAAAAAATGTACTGTAATTCACCATACAGTCTGTAAGTTTTGTATTATCTAAACACTAAACAAGTACACAATAAAATCACTCAGTATCTAAAGCTCGTTTTTGATGCAATGGAAATTGATGTCATCAACCACATATTAAAATGATTTTCATAACCCCCACCACTAAAGCTTTTATCTATCACTATTGATTCTAATGCTCTAAATCACACACTACAACTTTAATGAAATTCTAATATATTCTACTCCTGAAAAACAAAATTAATCAAAAGCCAAAGCTAGTTTCGAAGTATAACTAAACTGATGAATCACCAAAAAATGAATTTCTGAGGAAAGTTTTCATTGAAATAGCACCAAAGGTTACATTAAGTAATTAATGTAAAACGGTACATTAAATAAAAAAAAGCACAAATATACTTAGTGAACAATATTTCACCCAAGTTTGATTTGAGGAAAAATGGAAGCAATACATCAGAGTAACCTAACATCTAAATATATATATATATATATATATATATATATATATATATATATATATATATATATATATAAGAATTTTAATACACCTATCAACAATTCTTCTCATACAAGAAAATCATTTGATATGATTTCCCTCTGAGGAACCAATATACTCACACCCCTATGAACCAAAAGTTTAAAAAATTTCAAAAGTTTGTGCCTATGACATAACTTTTTAGTATCTTCTCCAACATGGGTAAAAAACGATGCTGTTTCTCCTGGACACAGTGGTTTTATCACTTTCAAAATATAGTGCCCCTTACAACAATGTATCTTTTAAAATGTATCTTTCAAGACTGCACTTCAAAGAGTGAAAACGTCTGACTGAAATGGTTAAAACCGCTCCGGCGAAACAAAAACCTTACCGGGATAATATGGCAGCTCTCAATTGGAGTGCTGGTGGTACACGGCTCGGGGGTCATGTGACACACAGGATAGTAGACTTGGCATAACCCACATCCTGATAACACTATTATCTCATAATGGCACACGGGAAGGAAAAATACCGGAGAGGTGATGGACCGCCGGGGAGGTTTTCTGTTGGACAGTAATGGTATCCAAAATTCACAATCCCTATAGATGGGTCGTTTAATGATGCATGTTTATCTTATGAAGTGTCAAAGTTGGATCATCTTCTAAGCTCCCAAATTCCAAGTTACAATACCAATTTATCTAAAGACATTTGTCCTTTCTAACAAAGGAATCTTATCTAGCCTAAGATCTACAAAGTACTTATGGCTGGTTGATAGACTAATAATTTAAAATTATCTGCCGCGTCAGTTTTGATTGGTTAAGAATTAAAAAAAAAAAAAAGCGACTGATAATATATCTGTAGCGCAACTCGACATTAGGCAATACTTTGGGGGAGTCGGGGCATGGAAACGCATTGCAGAGTAATCACATATAAATATCCACGTCTGTAGCACTCATTATCGTTGAGACTATGCTCCCCTAATTGATGTGCATTCTATGCCTTAACATGTTACGAGAGACGTTTGTTGTAAGCGCTTACTTTTTTCACAAATCCCAAAAATTACGTTAAGTACTTTGCTATCCAGGAGAAGAGCACAAATAACAGCATTGTGTAGAAGAGAAAAGAATTACACGGAAGAACACATAGGAATTACTTTATAAAATCTGTATGAAGAGAAAAAAAAAAAGAGGAATTGGCATGAAAGTTCATGGTAATAAATGTTTAGATAAGATTACTTTTAACAGCCCTAGACAAACAAAAACATTAGGGTCAATGTAATTAATATTCGAGGAGCGCCTCAAAGCCTTTGGGTTGAAAGTTTGAGGTAAAACTATTAGATCAACGTCATCATTATCCCTAAACCTTATGGGAAACAAATAACACATGGTCATTCACGTATTACTGAGAAATTGAATTTATGCAACCCTGCTCTCCTTACGTAAGTTTGTTAGCAAAACGTACTTTACATTATTTGGAACCTCTTACCAGAATAATGATAAGTGCGGACTTGAACTTAAAAATTAATAGAGTGTGTAAAAGATTCGCTACACTAAGCCTGGTATGGGCTCGTCAATGATGGTCGGTTATTTGATCTATGGTTCTTTATCAGTGACTGCTCGGTCTCAGGGTGCCTTTACTGGCACAGATCGGGTGTATGCTTGGGTGCCTAGGACGGTAGTGATTTACAATCACGTGGAGCATACGTCGGGAACATGTATTACCAATATAGTTGGCTCTTTAAGCTGGATATGTTGCGCAATATGTCTTTTTAAGAACGTATGAACGTCTTCAGAATAACCATACATACTATCATTCCATAAAGCGTTTTATTGCACGCCTATGCACGGGCACTTTCTTGCTTCTAACGTTAATATTTCACGATTTATGATTGCTCATTGTAGTCATGTTAGCTTTTCACGGACCGCCCAGGTTCGAGCGCAGATTCGAATCCTGGTTGCTGAAGTCGGTCCACAGTCAACCCAGCTGTTCATCCACCCCTAAGGATTGTTCGATATAATGGGTACCTAGCTCCGGCCAGGGTATA
>JAYMFT010403142.1:0-18776 GCA_038088735.1 Panulirus argus | reverse complement strand
GGGTCTTGGAGGCATTAAACTTAACTAGATTTTGTGTACCCCACTGAGATATCCTGTCCAAGTCTGAGTTTATTGTGAAAGCTGTGTCAAGGCAAGATGCAGATCGAGTGAGAGAAGAGGGAGCAGAACTAAAGGATGTGGATGAATGCAGTGTTGAGTCATCAGCGTATGAGTGCATTTGATTACATGTGGAAGAGAGAAACTCGTTGATATGGAATCATACATCATGTGATTGGCAAAGTAAAATGTATATATGCAACCTCTTTATGTAACTGACGAAATAAGGAATATGTAACTTCACATTCACATGGCAAAATAGGAAAGAAAAAAAAAATATAACTGTACATTCAGCAAGAAAACCGAATGTGTAACTAAACACCCACCAGGGAAAAAATAATCCCAGTATGTAACTCCATACATCCAACCGGCACCATAACCCGGATTATGTTATTATCTCATGGAAATGAAAGTCAACTGGCGGTGCTTCCAACCGCACAGACTGAGTAAACATTAACGGAACCAAATGGTAATGCTGGAAGTGAGAAAACAACGTCGCAAGGGAAGAACTGAAGGCCGCTGAAGACGCACACGGCTCGAAAGAAGACGGGGAGGATGCAACCAGAAGATGCGGATGGCACAACGGACGGAAAGGAAGAAGGAAGAGAATCAGCAAGCAGGGCAACGGCAAGACGAGGGAAACGGTGTAACTAGCTCCGGGGGCAAACGGTAAAACGCCTCGCGGCAAAAGGAGCACCAAACAGATCTGACATTACAACGGGAGGAGCTTCTAACGTTGCAACAGGATGAGTTCCTAACGGTACAACAGTAGGAGCTCTTAACAATACAACAGGAGGAGCGCCTAACAACACAGCACGGGGGCTCCTAACAATACAACAGTAGGAGCTCCAAACAGTACAACAGGAGGATTTCCTAACAGTACAACGGGAGAAGCTCCTAACAATACAAGAGGGGCTCCTAACAGTACAATAGGAGGGTCTCCTAACAGTACAACAGGAGGAGCACCTAACAGTACAAAAGAATCCTTTGAGACTCAATACAAGAGACTCCCTTCCTCCACCGTGTTCAGCAGTCATGGCCACGTCCAGCAACAGCATGAACCGGCTGGTCGACTTGTCACTTCTTATCCTGTCGGCCTCTTGGCCATTGGGGTCTCCACTTGGCTCCCGGTGAAGGCACGCGGGTCCTGTCTCCTCCCCGGCGGGGTGATCGCCAGCGACTTCTACCACACAGAGAACCCCTATGTAATCCCCACTCATAACGGGAGTATTTCCTTCGCTTCAACACCACCAGAAAATAATATAATCAAAGAAACACTCCTTTACTCAATCTAGCGTGTGTGTGTGTGTGTGTGTGTGTGTGTGTGTGTGTGTGTGTGTGTGTGTGTGTAAACAAACCACTTATGCGCATTCGAACATACTTGACCAAGATGTAAACAAGACAGAGCACTCAAATGAAAGGGGTGAACATATTACAAAAAACAAGTTACAATTAATGCAAGCAAATCGGACAACTATGAAAGGTCTCCTGTAAGAGGAGACAACACCAAGGCAACGGATAAATCCACCGTATACAAACAAGGGACGCAACACAAGGAAGACCATGAGCATATTCCTGACCTCGGGATTCCACATCACAGAGTATCTCAGCTGGTTCTGTAGGCAAAGAGTTAGTGGGGTGGGTTGCACACATCGACGTCTGCAGTTGCAATATCATGCGGTCAGGACACAAAAACATTTCTTGTACCGAACCGAAAACCACACGGCCTGGGAACTCGCACCACAGCCCAGTGGGTTTCAACAACCGCAGGTAGTTGAGGCAGACACGAACTAAAGCGTTGCGCGTCAAAATTTTGATCATGGCGTGCTGGACAAGCCACTGCCTCAACATGACTACTTTGTAACCGATGGCAACTCCAGGATAGGACGTTGTGGCGTCTGTTTCTTTCCCTGCGCCGCTAAGCTCTGGAACTCTTTTCAATCTTCTTATGAGTTTCCCCAATACCTAAGCCCGGTAGGTTTTCCACTCGCCTCCAAAACTCTTCGATCATTTCTCCTCTTGTCTCTCCTTACCTCTCTACTTCTTCCAACCCTTCCTGCGTTTCACTCAAGGCCTGGCCTGGGCCTGGCCGGGGACTTTCGCCCGTCACTAGAGCTTTCAAGACAAGAAGACCCAGAGATCTCCAGCTACTTGGCGACGTCAGGACCCGGAGACGCACATGAGACTCCACCGACACGCTGACCGTCTCGCTGGGATTTAAACACACGTCGCAGGTGCGTCGATGCCCCAGCCTCGCCCAGCTCACCGACCAGAAAGAATACGGAGCACAACGTACATAAAACACGCAAAAAATATAGGACAGCAACATTTTCTTATAAACATAGAGGCACAAAAAAAAACTCTCATTGAAGCGCATTTGATGATATTTATACATTCGTCGTTCAAAGGCTAAGCCAAGGCGACAGCAACGATAAGTGTCACAGTGATACAGAAAGAGAGAGCCTTAATAAATTGACAACGACATCACGACCCTTCAACACGACATTACAACCCCTGAACACGACGGCACGACCCTTTGAACACAGCAGTGCCACTCATGAACTCGAATATATGACCCTAGGTTATGATGACGTGCTCTCTGACCTGACCCTTCAGCAGCAGGTCAAAGATCATGCCATCACATCTAAGTCGTGCTCAAGGAGCTGAAAAAAAGTCTATCATCATTCAACAAAAATTAATCCCCGAGTTAAAACTCGATACAACCTTGATGATGGCAATGGAAAGTATCATGCTTTCTGAAAATAATAAAAAATTAACATTCATCAGTGCCAGTCTTGCTTAACAGACGTAACAAGTTTTTTAAAGTGCAGTCTCACGAGGAGAGGTTATCTGGGAAACGGGGACATGATCGAGTGAGAAATGAAGGTACATATGACAAGCAACTACCTGTTACAAAAAAAAGAGATGCTTATGTAAGAACATAAAGATGAGAAAACATTTAAGTGACATCGTGAGGAACTGAAACATCTCTGAAGAGATACGGAAGCGAGATGAAAGTGAGATGGAAGAACATTAGGAGACAAGGGAACTAATAGACTTGTGGGTTGACACAATGAGGAAAGTATATAGACGAGAAAGGGAAGTAAAAATCGAGTGAAGAATTAAGTTGTGAGTGAGAGGGGAGGAACTATTCAGCCTCCGAGAGACTGGAGGTAATCTTAAAGAGCAGTGAATTCAACAACAACAAGAAAAAGTGAATAAGGCTTTGCAGGAGTCTCGTAAAGCTACGTATGGGAGCAATAACCAAGACAGTGCAACTCAGCGGGGGTGATAAGCACATGGAACAGGGAGACATTAAGAAGGTGGTACAGATTAAAAACCTACATTCCTCACGCAGGAACAAGACCTGAATCGAATGGACGTGCGTCTGACAATAATATGCCTGACGCAACACAAGGAGCCAATGGCTCACACAGCATCATGAACTCCTGAGGGACTGACTGAGGGCCGCTCATGACTTCACCCCACCAGCAAGCCATATTAAGCGCTCTAATCCTTGTAATCAAACGACCGCAAACATCAGCTATGTAAATAAGAGATCGTGTCAGTCGCCAATTATCTTCTTAACTAAAACCTGATATTAGTATTGCCGTTGCGCCACCCTGGGGGAGGGGGTGGAGTTGTTGCAGTGCTAGACCCTGTCTGCCACCATGAGGCGTGGGACTTGCTCCATCACGAACCTCGTCACCTCTCTCTCTCTCTCTCTCTGGTAAGGTAACTGAACACTGCCGTCCTCCTGATAAAGCCCAGAAAGACCACACTGTGTATGTGGTCGGGGGATGGATCTATAAGGGGACCCCACACGCTCCCTGGAGGCAGACGAAAAAGACGTGTTTTGTCACGACGGCTGCCTGCAGAAAGGGAGGGCGAGCAGGATCGCAGTCACAACTCTGCCTTACATCAGTTCCTCCCGAGATCTGCTACAGTCACAAACAAACCAGGACAGATACAGCCATTAACACCCTTGGGAAAGTATCCATCTATATTAACAGGTCAGAAGGATCAGAGAGCAACTGGCACCCTAAATTCAACCACAGATATGTAAGCTGAGGTCTAGCGATAATCTTCACACACACACACACACACAAACACACACACGACTCCAAGAGGGAGGTTTCATTCCCACCACTTGCGTAACCACTCCTCACGACGGCGTCAAGTCATACATCCACACCTTTCTGTCTTATGAACCTGGATGTCATCACCATCATCCATCATCCATCCTCACTGGATGCTTACTAACCCTAGCAAGGTTAACGAGAATAAAATCTACTGTGTTATAATATACAGCTGGCTGACCAACTTTACCAACACATTTTCTATAACAAAGTGATTAACAAACTTATTTTAACACGTTTCCTTTTCCCGTACATTTTGACACGTAGCTCACCAGACCCCACCCCACCCCCAAAAAATCTCCTTTCGTCATCTAAACATGGAAAATCTTCCCCCTGGTCCTACACCATATACTGCCTGGGAATTTACCAAAAGGCAGGGAGGGCTTCTTGCTACTAGCGTCTCTGCTTCCCGACCATCTGATCATCCTCCATCCGGATGAAGACAAAAACCAAACGATCTCACATCCATCGTTTGTGGTGATGCATGAGGAGGAGGAGGAGGAGGAGGATTGGTGAGGTGGGGGATGGGAGGTGTTCCCGATCATGTAACTACAGAATGGGTGAGGGGGAGTATGTCTACATACCTGGCCAATATCGTAAGGTCCACCTTGCAAGTCATGCCAGGTCTTCCGTCTGGTCCATCCGTAAGGTTCCTCCCGTCAGGTCCTCCTGTAGGTCATTCCAGGTCCCTCTCTCTAGTCCTCTCGGCAGGTCCTTACGAGTCTCCTCGTCAGGTCAGACCGTCAAGTCTTCTTTCACTAACCTTGGATGCACCCACACCCTGCCGAAGGCCCGACCGTCAGACCGTCCCACATCTCCACCTCTGATATCACGCTTCAAGGGTTTAATTCTCTAACAATGTACGAGTATTGTAACGGCAAAAACAAAAGCTTCGGGCAAAGAAATATACGTAAACTTCTTCAAGTGGACGTCCAATCCTGCCAGTCTTGTTTTTATAACAATTTGTACTCGCGCTACAGACGTCTCAGAGTGTGTCGGCCATGAATCACGCACTCTGAATGTACGATCGCTGAGTGCGCACGACGCGTTGCGACCCCTTGGGTGATGATGGCCTGACCTCTGTCAGACTTGACCCTTGAGAGACAGGCCAGTGGGGCCAGTCCACCATGCCCCGTGGGTCGCGTCATCGTGCTGAAGGATCGTACCGTCGCGATAAGGGAATTTACTCACACCAAAATGCATGAGCATTGCGCCGAGTACATGGAGTGAGACGCTTACGGACATTAGGAGACAACGTGTGGCTTCGTGGAACTAGCACTACGGGTCGTTCACACCTGCCTTTACAAATATAAAGACAGGGTATCTGGGGCACCTCGAGATGACGAGGATACCCGAATCGACATCACATACATAAATAGGTAGGATGGACCCTAATCTTCCAGACATAACCGGGTCAAGTAAGTGAGAGGCTGATGAGTTAGATCAACGGCGCCCAGCGTCAAGAGCCCCTTCTGTCTACTAGGCAATGGCACTGGGGAAACCCTACCTTTATACCCAACACTCCAGATAGCAACTCCTCCGCTTCGTTTTAGAGGGGGGGAGACATACGACCCACAACAACAGGGGGACCCTGCACGGTGACGTCAGGCGAGTCTTAACCAGTGGCCAAGAGAAAATAAGTTGATATTTACCGGGGAACAACTTTAAGTCCCTCGCAGCAGCAAATAAAGATATCAAGACATACGACGTACATGACACTGGCCAGTGAGACTTGTGGAGCGTCGTAACTAAACACAATAAAGAAGGGGAAAAGCTTTAAATGTCACACGCTCACTGTCTGCGGCCCAAGACCATCTAATCACCTGATGATAATAATGAGCGCACATGACATCACAGGGTAGTTGCAAGAGCTGCTTAACATCCAACTATACAAGGGCCTCCGAACTGCTCTTTGGCCAGCCTAAGAACAGCGTCTGCACCGACGAGATCCTTGCAGCCTCGACGGCCCCCGAGAACTCGCTTGAGGAAGCTTGGACCTACCGCAGGAGGAGAAGAACCACCTACGGTGAACCGCCGTCAGTGCCACCCTGTCGAGGCATAACCCCTCGTGTACCCACGATCCACCATCTCACAAGTGCTTTACATGCTCAGAAAAGGATGCAAAGATAAAGTGTAACATTGCATAGAGAGAAAAAAAAAATGGTTTAAACGCATATCATAGACGAGTAATGGGACGTCTTGTGTTATGTACAGTTGCTAAATGGCTCACACAGGAATTCTAGAAAAAATACAAACGATGACTAACTTGGCAATGCAAAACAGATATGCGCAATCATATTTCCTCAATGTCTTTCACGAAACGAATTGTACTTACTTACTTACTTAACACAAGAGACTGAACACCACGAGCCTCCTTCCCCGTTACGCACAATACGTAATAAATAAGTAAGCACACACAAACACATGTATACAAACAAAAATTTATACAGATACCAAAAAAAAAAAAAAAAAAAAAAAGGCACGGGCACAAACATATACACATAATATAAATTAATCTACATTTGTACATGTAAGACACAGACGCACTTGGCAAAAACATACATCAACCTGGCAACACAACAAGCAGGCAACAGACACACACTGACAGTGACAAACCCTCCGTCAGGAGCCCAGCTGCCCTAAATGCATCATGAGCCTGCACCGTCAGTAGTGCAGGTGGCGGCACCACACCAGCGGGGAACGGAGGCCAAGTTCACATCACGGTCTGACTGACGTCCAGCGAGGGAGGAGGACAAGAATGTCGCCGTGTGTAAAAGGAACCTCCTCCACAATGGTCGTCGAAGATTTGCCCTCCCAACCCCCATTTGCTGAGCGTCCATGCAGACAGATGTGGAGATCAGTGAGTTAGCTTCTAAAACATGAGGATGGAGCGAAGACTCTTCCCTTCAGGACGTCTCAACACCAAGGTCTTGCTCAAGCGGCTGACAGAGAACTCGCGTTGAGACGTGTAGAATAAAGTCTCTGCTCTGTAACAGTGTTTCTCCACCACCTCATCCTCTCCTCATTTCCATTCCCCCTCATGCTTTCTCAGAAAAGCCCTTACCTAGCTACAATTCTGTAACTAGAACCTTTCCTTCCGGGTTGCCAACTACAACGCATCTAGCCAAGGGGGTAACTAGCCAGTACCAAGATTAGTGTCCTTTAGCAAATTAGTCACACAACGTATGTTTTAAGTTCTCTCGGGATTGTGTGTGTGTGTGCCACCTCTCAAGGTCCAGACAAACTAAAGGTCAGCCGGTAGTTCATAAGAGCTCAAACTGACGACTCAGTTTCCAGTTCATCGCCACAAGGAGGACGGCATCCTCCCTCCTCGGCATCTTCCCTTTCGACAGTGCCATTTGACGTCTCTCCAGCACGGAAGTACGGTCCTTGAGCACCTCAAGCACGACGGGTGCTACCTTTGAGAACGAGCGGAACGTCCCTTAAGGATCGGGCTACCTACGGTCCATGGGTTCGGGATGGCCTGGCCTTTGACCTGACCTTTAAGAGATCAGGTCAAAGGCTTCGGCTATCGTATCCCAAGGGTAATCGCACCTCCGTTCTCGAGAGATCAGAGACGCGCCACCACTTCCTTTCGCACGGGTTCTCCACCTCTAACTCTCCCAAAGACTGTGCATCCAAAACACCTGTCGACCAGAACTCGATGGCCTCCTTCCGCTCCGGCTCATTCCACAGCCCTGTGTATGACCTCCTTGGACCTGCCACATTCGACGTGCCCTCACCGTGCACTTCCCTCTTACGCTCGTTACTCATGGCTGGCTTGGTGATTCTGTAGGCCGGCGGTCGTGAAAGATGTGAAGGTATTCTGAAGACACACACATTACTGGTTGCTGTACCCTTCTACCTAAAAATCTACTTATCTATCTGTCTGACTCTCTCTCTCTCTCTCTCTCTCTCTCTTTCTCTCTACCTGCACATCTACCTACCTACCCATCTATTTATCTATCTATCTACCTATCAAGCCATCCAACCATCTATCGATCTATCGATCCAACCCAGCCATTCATCCATCCATCCACCTATCTATCTATCTACCTACCTACCTACCTATCAATCTGTCTATCCGTATAACACCAGCGGCTTCCCTGTACCTCATATCAAACCCTTGCACGAACCTAGCTCTCGCGAACCCCTCCACCATGTACACAGTGTACGTACACTTCTGTGCACCGGCTTATACGACGCATCCTCTCCGGTCCCCCAAACAGATCTTCATCTCAATGCCCCAGTGATCTTTAGGCACGAGCTTTCGCTATGAGGTGGTCAGCCTCGCTTGATATGACTCAGCGGGTCCAGGTTCGACTTCTGCACCAGGCAACCGGCTTACAATCAAGCTATCAGTTCATCCCTCTCTCATGCATAAGACAGTTAACAGAAACCTGTCTTCAGGTGCAAAAAGCCTAAGGAACTCCTGTCCACAGACGTCGCGACCAAAGAGGCAAAATTACGATGGTTTTGGGGAGGTCTTCTTACCCCACGGCTGGGTATGGGACCTTGCCTCACCTTTCGCGTACCTTACGATGGTTTTGGGAGGTCTTCTATCCCAACAGTACGAGTCTCGGACCATACACTGCCCTACGATGGTTTCGGGAAGTCTTCTTCTAACCCCACAGCCCGTGTCTGGGATCAAGCCCTGAAGCTGCTGCTTCTCGCTCAGTCACGCTGTTGGAAAGCCACGGCGCGTAGGCCTCACATCCTTCGTAGGTACCGACCGGATCCTTGTAAAATCTCTCCGCTGATCAGTCGAGAACACTTTCTATTCGCTGCAGGTAAAGTCCTGAACCATTCTGGGCCTCGCATGCACTGTTATCTTTAACTGTGTCTACTGCACTAAACTATGAGCATGGCAGATGTATAAATCTATTCCCATGACCAGTTCTTAATAAGCCAGCGAGACGACAAGCATGACGGGTGTGTGCCTGATTAACAAGATAACTACCAGACGCGATCACTAATAAGAAAGCAGAAGCAACTAGAAATCAATCAGCCAGATAACGTCGAAGCGTGCTTACTATTAAGGTCCCTAGAACTGTCTCTTGCTCAGGGAAGCCAACAGATGGTTCTCGTACGTTAAAACTGATAATTATTACTAGTCATGGGGAGAGAGAGAGAGAGAGAGAGAGAGAGAGAGAGAGAGAGAGAGAGAGAGAGAGAGAGAGACGGAAGGGGCATTCTTCAAATGGGTCGAGGCCACCAAGATAGTGGCCACAAGGCTCTCTTCTAGGACCGTTACTCTTCTTGATCTTTGTAAATGACTTACCTGAAGGTATGGACTCCCGCCTGAATATGTTTGCAGATGATGCAGAATCATGCGGGAAGGGAAAAGCGAAGAGGACTGCATCCGCTTACAAGGGGACCGAAGCAGACTATAAAGTTGAGGTCTGATATATGATTGATGAAATTCAACCCGAGCAAATGTAAAATAATGAGGATGGGACGAAGTGAGAGAAAGCCTCAATATGATAATCATCCAGCAGGATATAAGCTTCAGGATTCAGTGTGTGAGAAGGACTTGTCGCCAGGTGACAAACTGTTTGTTGGCAAATACCAGAATAGCCTTTAAGTACATGGATGAGGATACATCTACCAAGCTGCTCCCATCCTGCATAAGACCAAAACCAGAATACGCTTTTTCCAAGTTTGGTCATCGCATCTGAAGAAGCACAAAGAGCTAATGGAAAAAGTCCAGAAGTGGGCAACGAAGATATTACCAGAAAGAAGATAGCCGAGTTACATGTGACAGGCAAAAGACTTTAAATCTGCCGACCTTGGAAGATGGAAGAGTGAAGGGTGACCTGATCAAAACCTTTCAGCTTTTAAAAGGGACGGATGACGCGGATAGTGAACAGTTCTTCAGGAGATGTGGGGACCGAGTAACCACAGGACATAACATAAAATTAAGCAATAAACTTGCTAGAAACGATGTATAGAAATGATTTTACAATACATGAGAGTTGGATCAATGGAACAGAATGACTGAGGACATGGTTAATAATGCAGACACCACACGGTAACTTAAGAAAATGCAAGATTATAGAGAATGCTCAGGAGATTGGGGCCAACGAGTGTAGAACTCCCTCCCTCCCCGAACAGCGCATATAGGTAATTAGGGCAATTAAACACGTTAAACACTTACAGAGCTTCGAGTCACCACGATGTCTGCCTCTTGCGTGCCCCCTCTGAAAGGAAAGGAATAACGATAATTGTGAGACATGAAAGCAATTTCAAAACAGCGAGCAACAAGACCTAACCGACAACAGACTGCATTATCTACGATAATAACTCACGACAGACGTATTAAAAAAAACTAATTATCTATATATTTTACGTCTGTCATACGTACATATGAACAGATACCGGTTGCTAAAAATAAAATACAAACTTGTAATATAAATCAAAACCAGCAAACGTTGTGAAATACTGCAGCAGCATTTAAGTATTCAACTACGTCTCATCTATTTGTACCTTTAGACGTATCATTGATATTAAATGAATACGAAATCTCTTTCGATGAACTGCACTGTGACCCAGAGGAAAAAGCATGGATGAAGTAGTTACGTCTAGTTATCCAGCAGGGGTGGGAACCAATCAAAACAGTTACTAAGAAAGGGACGGAACCAATCAGAAAGTTACTAAGTAACGGCCGGAACCAATCGGAAACTTAACAAGCAATGGCCAGGACCCAATCGCAAAGTTCCCAGGAAAAGGTCTGAAGCAATGAAAATTCGGTTTAGTTATGTTTCATACGGTACCACCACCATCACCATAACCACCACCTTCAGCACCATTACCCACCACCATCGCCGGCGCCAAAGTCACCATCACCACGACCGCTGGTACCACCAACACCACCACCAGCGTCACCGCCAACACCATACCAACCTCCAAGTAACCAAGCACCGTCATCACCGACATCGGGATTACCCACACTACCTCCTACCAAAGCAACTACCATTTGACTCCACCGTCATCGCAACTGCCCTCTCCCCTACAATAATCATCGCCACCACCAACAAACGCCACTCTAACTAGCATCATCACTACCATCATCATCATCATCACTACCAACCGACCTCAGTTCGTAAGCTGAGGCAAGGGGTCCCAGCACGTCACCTATGATTTGCCTTCGCGGAAATGTAGGAGAAGATAAATTACACCGGAAGCTCTCCAAACACTGCCATGGCTCACACCATGATTTCTTTCTTTTTTTTCCCCTCCTCCTCCCAGCAGCTTGACTACTGGTCAAGCAATCAGCAAATAAAATCCTGCCGGTATACCGGATCTTCTGAGAGACCAATGGAAGGCCTTGGAATCCTTACCCCATGCAACTCATGGTTCGTGATTGGTCTTCGGAGGGATGCATGCGATTAACCTTGGCTTTTATGATTTATCAGAACATAGGAAAAAAATATATATTATACCGAATGAAGCACACTGATGAGTTATCATTTAATGGTAAGGCTACACAATTATTGGTTAAATATTAAAAACATGGGTCACAGCACGGAGGACTAGTCTCCAACACTTCAGCAGCTGCCTGTGATGGAGCGGGGTGTCTCTAACAACCCTGCGGGGAGTCTCCAACACTTCTGCAGCTGCTGGTGATGGAGAGGGGAGTCTCATTCGCTCCAGCAGCTTCTGGCGATGAAGCGGGGTGTCTCCAACACTCCAGCAGCTGCTGGTGATGAAGCGGGGTATCTCTAGCACCCCAACAGCTGCTGGTGATGGAGCGGGGTGTCTCCAACAGATGCTAGTGATGGAGCGGGGAGTCTCCAACAGCTGCTAGCGATGGAGCGGGGTATCTCCAACACTCCAACAGCCTGCTGGTGATGGAGCGGGGAGTCAGTTTTTGCGGCTGGTACCACAAGAGTGATGGTGAAGCGATCGAGGATCTCTCCGCGATAACATCTGCACTTGATCACCACAGACGGCGACTAATGCAAGAGTAACAGAGTAATGGGTCCAGTAATAAAGGAGTAATCATTGCTCAGGAGGTCACTTTGGTCAGAATTATTCCTTATCGACAGTATCAGCATGGCGGGAAAAGTTAATGGCGGCGGAGGCACAGACTACACCGGTGGGCTGTTATCAGTCGTGTTTCCTGGAGGGGCGTCCCTTTCACCCCTCACCTGGTCAGCTGACCGGCCCTTATACCCACCCTGACCGGCCCTCATACCCACCCTGATCGGCCCTTGCCCGTGGTGGCGGTGGTGACGACCAACACCTTTACCTACGCGTGTGTGATGACCATAAACCTTACATACACCCCGCCACGGTAGGTAGTGTCAGCGATGAAACAGCCCTTAACTTGCTTGCCTCATCACACCAGACCTTGCCTCTCAAGCGGCACTTGCGTTCGTGACTGACCAACCCCTTCTCACCTTGTCCGCCCTCTCTCCATCCACGCACGCTGGAAAACTGAGACACTACCACCTGCACTACGCAAGCCTAACCCTCGTCACACAACAACAACAGGTCCTCTGTGTACGGTAGGTACAGTCCTGAAGCAGACCCACCCTAATCATAGACCAAACGAGTCTTCTACGACGCTGGCTTTTTCATGCATTCCAATCCCCCTTCGCTGCTCCTACATACCTGCATTAGTAAAGACTGGCGATCCGCCAGCCCAGAACACCAGCATTAGCGATGATCTACGCCTATGATAGCAATGACCAGCCCCTCACCCGGGAGGTAAGCTGGGTTCGAACAGTACTGGGCACGTTCCCCCACTAAACTACTTCAGTTATTCGCCTCGCGCTGCATCATCTGCCTCGCTCCCCCCTTGCCCTCTAGAGACACGAGGAGTGAGTGAGCCATCTCATCAACACCTCGCATCACCTTACGGACAGGTGCCCGGTGTGCGCAGCGACTACCGTGCGCGGCGGAGACTATAATGAAGCCGGGGCACCGACGGAGCTGCGGAGACCGCGAGCTTCGTTCAACGCAGTGGGTTGTGTGTAGACTTTCCCCTACACGCGTTCAGAACGCTCTCGACCGCGTCTTTATCTTAAACGACCGACCGCTTACTACCAACCCAGCAAGATGCCAGCGCACTCATATCAATCTCATTGCCATTTACCGACTCGGCAGTAAACCACTCGACACGATGGACTGCTGGGTGTACCCCAGGACTGTGGCACAGAGCACGGGTGACGTTACACAGACATGGCGGCACCGAGGGAGACACTAAATGCAGTAAACACGTAAACACCTTCCTGACGTGTCCTGGATCCCCATCCAGCATGGCGACTTAACGCTGCGGCAACGAAGAGCGGCCTTCCTTCCACCACACCGACACTAACCTCTACAAGGTCCTCCGTAACAAAGCAATTTGCCCATAAAAAAAAAATGCAGCAGCCCTGCGAAGAGATCTCATTACCTACCCAGTTACAACACCAGCTGCCGGCTGCCTGCAGTATGAAGAAACTGAATGAGCAAAGCGATCTGGGCAAGATGACGAGGACTCCCTCCTCCTCCTTCGCCCACGTCCAACATCTCTCTAGTGACGAGGCAGCTCGACTTCGCCACCATCTGCCAGCTGCAGACCACCTGCCTCCTAGCCTACATTCCAGCCTCTAAACATCCCTCGAGTCAGTACATGAATCTCTGAGATCGTCAGACGGCTACATGGCCCTAAGGTAGAGCGCTCCACTGCACCAACTGACTTACATACGAAATTGTACAAGGCGTTCCTCCCCTGAGCTAGCCAGACCCCTGTGTTCCATCATCAACGCTTCCCTCCATCCGTCAAAATAACCCGATGATTTACAAGACTTCGCAAGTCACCTCGATGCCTCAGTTGGCAAGTCCACACAGTCTCTCATTTAATCAAAGTTCATTGCCACCATCCCGATTCCTAGTTCACTCTGTGGAAGTTTTTTTTTTTTTTAGGTTTAACTGGGCCTACGGAGGTCAACGCAAAGTTCCACAGACCCTTGGTATCATCAAGAACTCCTCTACCACCTGCTGATTTAACAGGTTCTTGGACTTCCTCTATCGCAGTCTAGAGAGACTCAAGACCTCTGTGACCTCTCACCCTCGTTGGCTTTATTAAAATTTTCGACGTAGTCAACCATGCCATAATGATCAGGAGATCCAACGACCTTGGGCTACGAAGAAGTCTCGCTCCATTATTGCAAGTCTTGTCGGGCAGTGCCGTTCCCAAAAGGTCGTCTTCACCTTGAAGTCCCTTCTCACCTGTGGCTGGCGTCTCGCAGGGCAAGGAATGGGACCTTGGTGCTTTATGCTTCCTCATCCGGTGAATGCGCTTGCCGGACGCAAGTAGGTCCACGACTCTGTATCACTGGTGTCAGCGGTGAAGACAGACAGATCTTCCAAACTACGTATATCGCTTTCCAGGACATCTTCCAACAGCCTGCAAGACTGGAATGGCGTCAGCAACAGTCACCATCAACCAAAGCGAAAGATCTTAGTCATGCAAATCAGCCTCGATTCCAGACCTGTCCCCACCCTCTACTGTCTCACTGGGCCCCTAGATTCGGACAGGCTGTTCGATCCACAAAGCTTTTCAGTGTCTTTCTAGGGAATAAACTAAGCTAAAGTCGAAAACGTCAGTACCATCATGAAATCTTCCAGCTATCGTCTCTACATCCATCGTCGACTCGGTGACACAGGGACTTCCGGCCAAAGAAAAAAAAAAATCCAAAAAATTTAAATAATTCTCTTCCGAACTCCAGCTTTCCCCTCTCTCGCCTGCTCTTCCTCCTCACCTACCACAGTAAAAGAGGATATCTGAGAATATTCAAGAAAAACCCGAGTGTAAGATCACCCTCCGTTCCCATTACCCCATGCATCAAGAGGCTCTCACAGCACTGGCCCTCCCACCTTCCTCCGACCAACCCTTGGACCTCCTCTGACGGATCGGGAAGAGGGTTCTGCTGCACCAGACCCCGCCACCGCCACCTCCTGCCACTTGAAATCACCCGTCTCTCATCCTCTGTGACTAAGGCTGAAAAGCCCTCATTCTGCCTCCCTACATCTGTGACGGTGACACCCAGCCCTCATCTGCCTCCCTACACCTGTGACCAACCCTTAACCAGAGAACCTTTCTCTTAGCCATTCGTTTATAACTGCTCCTGCAACGTTTCCATAAAAGGCTCCCGGCGCTTTTTTATTTTTTCTTATCAGAATAGACTTTTTTGGAATTTTTCTTGACCTTTACAGTTAAAGATTCTTGCAACCTGGGCCTTCGTTTGAAAAAAATCCATCTATATCTGACCCCTTCCCCCTTAGCCATTCTAATAAGCAGCAGGCAGGCCTGAGAGAGAACAATGCATCACTAACGCTAATATTGACAAAGACAAAAGACGGCTGTGTGTGTGCACATCACAAATTATTTGTTAAAACGTGTGTGTGTGTGTGTAGGTGCAGTATGAGCGGAAACGGATACTGAAAAATGACGACCCTTAATCACGACGAGGTAATCGCATGGTTAGGACCTAAGCCCTTGGCTAAGTGTTAACCCCTTGAGTAAGGCGACTTTATACTTCGCGAACAACGACTTTATATCTCGAGTAAGACGACTTGTTGCCTTAAGCACGACGACCTGGTACCTTGAGCACGACGACTTAACCCCTTCAGAACGACGAGTACGACAATTTAAACCCCTGGAGTACGACGACTTGACACCATGAGCACGACAACGCAACCCGTTGTTTACGACGACCTAACCTCTAGAGCACGACGGACTTAACCCCTTCAGCACGATGGCAACCCTTCGAGTACGATACGATAACTTCAGCTATCGTACTCAAGGGGTTGAGTCATCGCATCCAAGACGTTACGCTGAAGCCAAAGGGTTAAATCCTCGTCTTCAAGGGGTTCAGTCATTGTACTCAAGGGATTAAGTCATCATACCCAAAGGGTTAAGTCATCCTACTCGAGACAATCAGCCACCACACGTAGGAACTTCAAGTCATCGCCCTCAAAGGGTTATATCCTCGTAGTTCAAAGGGCTGGAGTCGTCGTCGTCGCCACCGTCGTCAAAGGGTTTAAAGGCATCGTAGTCAAAGGGGTTAATGAATGCACAAAAAAAAAACTCTGATGTATACAAGAATGCCGCCTGACAGCCATCTGGAAGCTTTGTGCACATGCAGCTGTCAGCTGTACAATAATGGCACATTATTATGTACATGACCCCAGCTGACGCCAGGGCTACTCGGTGATGGCAAGGAAGGCTTACTCCCAAGACATGACCATGCCAGCGAATATATATATATATATATATATATATATATATATATATATATATTTCCATACATATTCTCCTTTTCCCGCGTTAGCGAGGTAGCGCTCAAGAACAGAGAACTGAGCCTTAGAGGGAAAACTCCTCACTTTGCCCCCTTCTCTGTTCCTTCTTTTGGAAAAGTGAAAACAGTAGGGGAGGATTTCCAGCCTCCCCTTTTAGTCGCCTTTTACGACACGCAAGGAGTACGTGGGAAGTCTTCTTTTTTCCCTATCCTATACGCAGGTAATCACAATAAACACGTAATTTCATAAATACAGCAACACTACTAGGAAAAGGAAAGAGGAGAAGCCTGAGCGCTTTCGCGTATTACCACATCTTCAGAGGACTACTTGCTGAGTGAGAAAGCTAGACACAGTTGAGGTTATGTATACATAACCGTAGGAAACATGGAATGTGGTCATGCAAACCCTTATGATTAGTGAAGGGCGAGACTGACACAAGGGTCAGCATGACCCACCCTCTACCTGACCTTGACCTGACACCTTACCAATGACTTTACTCAGGTCAAACCGGACACAAGGTTGATATACACAATACAACATAAGCTCATGAACATTTGATAAAACTTTAAAAAAAAATTCTTTCAGTATAATAAATGAATCTAATCTGTTAATGCCTTGACTGATATTCAATACATTACCATCATGGTATTTACCAATGCTGGATTCTATCACATCTATGTCATCCCTGTCCCTACTTTTAACAATAACCTTGGCATTTTCCTAGTCAAATGAGAGACCATTTTCACCAATATGTACAAACAAGGTATTAGATTGCTGGCCAGTAAGTATACTGTACTTATGCTGTTTCATTCTAGTACTTAATCCTTTGCCAATTTCATCTATGTAAAAATCTGCTGCAATCTCTGCATGGAACTCGACAACTTCAACCTGTGACCTCAACAGGAAATTTCTTGATCAGTATACTTTGAACACGGAGCTGTTTTTAAATACATGTAGATTTTTTTATTTTTCATTAATGGACTAATTTTTTGACAGACGGTCATCATAAGGCAAAACTATTAACAGGCTTTTTGTGGACTTCTCTGCTTTAGGTTCAGTACTATAAAAGGTTTTCTTAGCAGCAATGAGTGGTTCTTCGATAAACCACTTAGGGTAGTGTAATTTAGGGCCAGTACTGTAAATAGTGTTAATTTCTTTATCCAGGATTTCGGAGTCACATGTACGTAAGGACATCGATGAAAAACCAGACGGTGTGCAGAATAATAATGAACATTTGAACAATTAGTAGTTACAGAGGTTTCCTAAAAACGTTGAATTTAAACTTTCTGCCAGTCCTGTGGATCTCACAATGTAGAAAAGGCAACGACTAATCTTACTCCATTTCAACAGAAAATTTTACATATGATTGTGAAGAGAAAAAAAATGATTTAAGTCTTTATCGCCTGGCCAATGAAACAAATCATCATCCACCTACTGAAACCACATCTTCCTGCTTCAGGTAAGTGTTTTGGAAGATTCTGGTTTAAAACAAATATCCATATACAAAGTATTAAGTATGAGAAAATAAGAAGGCAACCTCTAATGGACATAAACCAAATTTCTGCGAGTAAATCTCACCATCAGATTCAACTTCACCATCCTTTATGCAAAGCCTAATCACGTCTTAACAAATTTGTGGCAGATGTTGGCTGACTAGTCCTCTGCAAATGTGGTAATTAATACACGAAAACGCTCAGGATTCTCTTGTGTTTCCGTTTCCTAGTTATGTTAACAGCATTTACGAAGTCATGTGTCTATTGTGATTTTCTGCATACACACACACACACACATACAAACAAACACAAACTTTTGCTTTTGTATGTTTGTTTGTGTGTGTGTGTGTATGTAATTACCTATTTGTACCGTATGGAGAGGGAGTCCTACACTCGTGGGGCCCCCGACTCTTGAACTTTCTCTACCATCATACAACTCTTTAAACTTCCATACGATTCATTACCTCATAACTCAGGGTCAATCCCCCGCACCCGTTACCCTTACACTGCAGCAGCACTGCCTCACCTCTTCTCTCGCACGTTCCTCGCTCAGCTGCGTGTTAGGTATATAGGCCTCTCGTTCCTCCATCCCTTCCTCTCTTGAGGAACCTCTCTCGCGCAAGGTTATGATTGCGTCACCCGTCGTTCTTCTCTCCCTCTCGTGGAGAGGGAAAATTTATGGCCTGTAGTCTCTCCCTGTAACTCAGCTCTCTTAATTCTGGCTGCCATCTTCGCCGTCCTCCTCTGGACCTTCTCTATTGGTTCTCTCTGCTTCTTTGAGTGCGATGACAAAGTC
>JAYMFT010403131.1:0-18776 GCA_038088735.1 Panulirus argus | reverse complement strand
CAGCTCCCTTTCCACATCCAGGCCCCACAGACCTTTCCGTGGTTTACCCCAGACACTTCATATGCCCTGGTTCAGCCTATTGACAGCACGTCGACCCCGGTATACCACATCGTTCTATTTCACTCTACTCCGGGCACACCTTTCACCCTCCCGCATGTTCAGGCCCCGACCGCTCAAAATCCCTTTCACTCTTATTATCAGTAATATTATTGTTACCATTATCATTATGATATATACTATTATCATTATCCCTGGGAAAAGGTGAGAAAAGGACTACCCTATCATAAAAGGCAACTAAGAAAGGCAAGAGTAGGGGCTGGATTTCCTCCCTTCCTGCAACATTTTTCAAAAGAAGGAACAGAGGAAGGAGCCAAGGGAGGAATTAATTTTGCTCTAAGGCTGTCATCTGTTCCTGACTCTACCTCACTCATGCAGGAAACAGCAAATAAGGATGAGAGAAATCGTCATTATTATCTGTAAAGCTACCTTGCGAAATAGTAAATGTGAACTACTATGAAATAAAATAATCATCATTATAAAATTAATAAATCATTACATTTCTTACAGCAAAAGCTGGCATTTGTATGTCTCTAAAATCTAATGTCACAAAAGCTAACATCTGTATGCTCCTTCCTTACTGTTGAAGAACTGCAGTATCTTAGGAAAGAAGGGCAAGCTCAATTTAGTTTATTTGTTGTATACAGGTAGGAGATTTCCACTTTGAACATCCATGGTTTGAACGGATCCAAAATTTGAATGCCAATGCACTTAAAATTATACCAATTTGGTACAAGAGTTTCCAAAGTCTAAATTCAGCACTCAATCCTTTCCTTCAGTAATTTTTGTGATTTTTGTCCTTATGCTGTCCTTAAAATGGCTTCCAGCAAGTGTCCAACCACTATGACTTTACTTTTATGTACCTGCCAAACTCTACCTTAGTTTACTATTTGCTCGTTAGAAGCAGAGACAAGGAAGAACTCATGGCAAGGACAATGAATGAATGCTATTTATATGTTTTATATAGTAGATCTTTACACATAATATTTACAATTCTTTTTTCTATAAATTGAAAAACACAGCCAGAAAGAATAGAAAACAAAAAAATCCGGTCACTGTTGGGTAACAATGAATTCAGGTTTGAAAATCTTCTACCTGTATTTATCTATATCTTATGCATCATTTCCTAACATATATAAAGGAGCTGTAAGCTTATTTTCACAATAATATCATATATTAAATCACAGAGCTGTTAAATGCAAAATGTGCATAAGTTCATTTGGGAAGGTCCATGTAACTTAACCAGATTTGGGCAGTTTTTGTTTAGTAAAGTCTTATGAAAGTGCAAATACATCATCTCCTGATAAGGAGTTGATTTATGGAAGGTAAAGTGCAGTAATGAGTAAAGATATGCATATTCACTGTCTAGTTCCTATTCTATGCAAGGCAACTGCAATAAAGTTAAAACAACTAACAAATTCAGGATTGGTGTTTTACATCTCCTATTCTATACGTGAGGCAGACAAGGACAAGTATTCAGGTCCAGTTAAAAGAAAGATATCTACACCTGGAGCTGTATATTCAAGTGCCAAAGCAGGCAGTGTAAACATAATGACTGCAAAACACTAGCCATGCGTCAAAATCCACATTGCCAGTACAATATGTATTTAAGTTTCTCATCAACTCTGTCATCCAGGATCTGCTTGACTGAAATTATATTCACCCCACATTATGCTGAATTCTTAGTTTCATCAGCTGATATACTGTACTACAAAACCATAAGTTAATGCAGTAAAATATTTGGGGAAGTTATGCAAAGTTCATAGTGAATGCAGATATGCATATGGCAGATTTTTTTGATAACTTTAATCTAGTCAGAGATACTTATTAATTGCAAGAAATCTAATGCTCATCACAGCAAGAGTAATGAGCATATCTAAAACTTCAAGCTCTGTTAAACAGAATATTACGTGGAATTTCATTTAATTATGACTATTTATCAAATCTGCATTTTCAGAAAGATCACACAGTTGATATCAGTCATGAATATGGAACCTTCCATATGTAAAATACGACTAACCTTTTTGAACAAAGATATCATGGATGACTGAACCACTGGTTTTCAAAGAAGCATAAAAGCTAAGAAAAAAGCTGCAATGACTGCAAAATGCATGACCTGACAAGACTTAGAAGATGATGGTGGAGAGATGACGCATACGATGTCTGCACTGCCATCGCTTCCCTAAATCCACAACATGGATCCACAAATAGTAATATTAATGTAATACTCATCAAGAATATGGATAACAACTATTGACTTACCAAACTAGCCAAAAGCAGGGTGTTATAATAAGCAATTTCTAAATATAGCATACTCAAATGTTGATAAGAGGATTGTTATCTTCAAACAAGTCAACAACACACTCTTAACATTGTTCTACTAAGGGCTATACTCTAAAATATTAAACAAATGAACTTCAAACCAAGAACCTCCTAAAATATCATTCTATGTATCTAAATATGTATGAAGCACATGATTGAACTTTGATTACAAAATGTAACTGGGTATGCACATATATGGGAAATAGTGGAATAGGTAACCTTTGATGCCCTTGGAAAAACTCTATGGAGATGCATATAACATCAATTATGTACATAAAGCTAAATATCTGTCAAATCATTCCATATGTTAACAATCCAGCAAAAGAAAATGTACTTGGCCTAAGTTGAAGCAAAATGTTTGCCCATTAATTTGTATCCATTACTACAAGTGAAAATCAGGCTGATTTAGAATCAAACACCCACTGAAATCAGACTGTCAAAGCCTTTGATCATTATAAATATATGTATCAAATCAACTCTTAACTTTCTTTTTTCAAAGCTACATAAATTAAGATCCAGACAGGTCTCAAAGGATTTGCTTCTCAAAATGGGAATCATCTAGGCAGTTCAATGCCATGCTGTCTCCATTCTACATCCTTTCTCAAGGAGGGTAACCAAAATCAAACTCTTTAAAGTTCACTGCTGCATCATCAACATAAACACAATATTTATGTTGATGATGCAGCAGTGAACTTTATAGAGTTAGGATTAGTTTTTCAGGCTACCTATGCCTTACCTATAAAGCAAAGGCTATTGTTTACTTTTTATTGCATATACACACAGTTTATTTAATTTAGGTAACCGGATATTATTACACTTTACACTTTGAAGGTCAACATAATTCACACCATAGCTTTTCTTCTTATTTTTACTACTTAAGTAGAAAATTTTATAACTAGTGATGTCAAAATTCATTTGCCACCAAAGAGCCCAGTCCCTCAGTTTGTCTATGTCAGCTTGTAACTGAAGGTGTCCAATTTTTATTGTAGCTTCATTCCCAGCTTAGTGTCATCTGTGAAATTTGATGCCTTACAGTACAGTCCATCATCAATGTCAGTGATATATATCAGAAACAGAATTGGACCCTCGAGTGATCTAAAGCACACCATTAACTGTTATTTTAAAAGATTCTGAGGCATGAGCATTAACCACTACTCTTTGATCTTTTTAACCCCTGAAGTACACCATTTATAACATGTGATAACTTCAGCTAGTAATTTCTGATGCGGGACTGACACCTTTTGTTAACCCAAACTCAGCTGGGACTAAGCTGCATTGTTACAGTCAAGATGTTTGAGGCACTGTTCAGAAGTCTTGCAAACCCACTACAATCTTGAATGAACAGACATAATTTGCAGAACACTGTCAAGTGAGTTCTTGATGGTCCATAATAATCCTAATAGTGAGGCAAATCATTATGGGTTCAGAATGTTTACACTGTTTTTCACTTTATTTGTGTCATCATGGTCACACCCATCAAAAGCTTTTGTGATGTCTGTGTATATTTCATCAGTGCTTTGCATGTTTTTCAGTACCTCTACAACCATATCTCTGTAAATGAACAGCTGTGAAGTATGATTTCCCTGTTGTTATGTCATAATGCCTGGGGCAATGTAAATTGCTGGATTCCCTAAAAACAGCATATACACATCAGGGCTCAAAAATTAATGAAGTGTAATGTTATTGCTATTGGTTGGCAATTTCTGCATCTGTATTGTTTTCCCCTTTATGTAATGGGTTTAAGTATGTCAGTTTTTGACTTTTTATGCTAAAATAAGATTACAATAATTAAGATGTAACACACACTAAACTTTCCTTCGTACAATTCTTGTTCTGCTTGATTATAGCCACCAAAGAGGAAGCTTTTCCAAAAATTTTTTCAATGTACTGACTTTTTTGTCAACCTTCATGTCCCTTATGACCTCTAAGTTAACATCTTAAGTGATGGTCTTGTAGGCTTTCTTACTACATTGGTTGGTCTCTTTCCAAACATCTTCAAAACAGGGTACAAGTTGTAAATCTCTTGAAAACTAGAAGAAAATGTGACAGCCAGGCAAATGGAACATAACTACATAAATTGCTAACAAGGAAAAACGACAATATGCAGGTATCACAGATATGTTGATTATTTTCACCAAGAGAAAATTTAAAGTGAAAAACATCATGAGATGTGAATGAAAAAAGTGTAACAAATACTATGATAAACTATTGAGATTTGTAATGACTAACTCTTTTTTATGAGCTGTTTCCATATAAAACATGCGATCATCCTTAAGGGTGTTGATGAGCTCCCTCAGACTGGAACGTTCCCTCTCCCATTCTGCTTCTCTTCCTTGTAACTCTGCCACACGAGCCTGTCAACACCATTAAATATTAATGGGTCTTTAAATGTCATACTTTGAATAAATTTCAAATAAGAATAACAATAACAGAGAATGAGGATGACTAGTGGTTATGGGGAAATGATTCATTGCACAAAAACTAAAAATGCTAAAAAGAGAGAAGTCAGAAAGCGGACGAAGGGTGAGAAACATCAGAGGGTTTAATTGGGGGAAAAAAAAAAAAAAAAAAAAATGCTGGGAAGAAATGAAACAGAAAAAATGACGAAGGTTTTGAGCTAAGAAAAACTTTTTCTCTCCAGGGAAGTGCACTGCAAGCAATGAGATCTCTCTCAGACCTCCAGCGTTTGGAAACCTCTTACTTTTCTATCTCATTCATGAGAGTTGGGGGTGAGCAAGCATTAGTGAACTTCAGGGAGAATAAGTTGTGTTAGCAGGAGGTTAATAGTGACATAAAACAAAAGAACAAATGGAAACATCAGTGAAGGAGGCAAATGGGGAAGTGGTAAGAGGGAGTGATGAGGTGTGGAGGGAATAGAGCAAGTATCTTAAAGGATTATTGAATGTGTTTGATGACTGGGTGGCAGGTGTAGAGTGTCTAAGTTGGGGAGGTATGTAAAGTGAGTTATAGAAAGTGGTGTGGTATATGGAGGAGGTGTTATAGCCTTGCAAATGATGAAATGTGGCAAGTCAGATGGCGTGCATCGTATTGCAGATGAATTTCTCAAGAAAGGGGGTGACTGTATTGTTAATTGGTTTGATAGAATTTTTAATATATGCATGGGTCATGGTGAGGCACCTATGGATTGGTATAATGCATATATACTGCAAAGGGAACAAAGGTGAATGTTCAAACTACACTGGCATAAGTCTGTTGAATGTATCTGGGAATTGTATGGAAGAATGGTGATTGAGAGGGTAAAGGTATGTACAAAAAGCATGAGACTCGGGAGGAACAATGTGTTTTCAGGAGTGGTAGGGGATGTGTGGATCAGGCATTCCTTAAAAAAGAATGTGTTTGAGAAATACTTAAAGAAACAGAAAGATTTGTATGGGGCATTTATAGATCTGGAGAAAGTGTATGTTTGGGTCAATAGAAAGGCCTTGTGGGAGGACTTACTACTATCACTGACTGCATCACAAAACTCACCACCCGTTAACTACCCTTCTCCCCTTTCTCCGTCATCCCACCACTGCCTCCACTGGGCAATATATGCATGAACTTTAGCACTAAGCCACAGCCATAAAGTTATGTTAGTTCCCTTGTTTGTACATATCCTATACATCTAAATGTCTTTCTTTCATAGTAATAATTTTATTACTGAATTAGCTTCACGAGTCTCATCACCCTACACTGCCTCCACGCTGCTCCATCCCACCACTGAAAGCCTCCAAAAGGAACCATTCATGTAAATTTCATTGCTATACCATGACCATGTAAGATAAGGCTGCTCTTTTGTTTGTACATAACCTTCACTTTCACTTGTATGTATTTCATTTCATAATGAGAAACTGATAAATCTGAGGACCCTGTTATTTTCCCAAATTGTGAGCAACTTTCTGAAAGACACCTACCATTCAAGGATAATGAGAGGACACAAATAAACTTATGGCCTATAGCCAGTCAGTTGTCAGAAAAAATCCTGGACAAAAGGATGGCTGAATAAAATAACTTTCCAAGGTGGGGAGTGAGTGTACAGTTGTATTTCCAAACAAAACCAGAGTGCAGAAATCACTTCTTATCAAAACTAACTTTCTAAAACAACTTTCACATGATGCATGCAAATCAAATGGGAAATTAGCGGCACTGGGAAGATAAACATTAGTTCAGTTACTGATAGTCTACAAGCATCCATCTCTCCGACCAACCTAACCTACAGTTCAAGGCTCCTGTAACCTATGGCACCTTATTTGGATCCTTAACTCTAAAAGCCTATTATAATCAGCTACAAAATCTGAGTTTACGTAAATTACAATTTATCCTATAGATCTCACATTCAGTCTTTATATGTTACCACTACTTTATATGTACATATAGTACAAAATAAGGTATAAAGTGTTTGAATGCCTAACAGCTGTCTATAAAGAATGGATCCATGCTTCAAAACAACTGCATGATCTAAAATGTAACCTTTAGATAGTTTTTGAGGGGATATACACAGACTGGTACAACAAACCTGGAGAAGAACAGAACTTTCTTCATCAAGATCATTTCTTCGTGCTAAGGCTTCAGTCAGATGGCTATGTTGTGTCTCCCAGCGGCTTACTTCCTCATGTCTTCGTTCAAGTTCCCTGATCAGTTCAACCTTGCTCAATCCCTCATAGGTACCTGTTATCAGTAAAGATGGACTAATAACATTTATTCTCAAGTAACTGAACCATTTTCTTGAAGTCCATAGCTTTAAGCTATCCTCAAAAGTACATAAACACTTTCATTTCTTAGGCATTTATTATAAGATAGAATTAATCAGATTTTCCAGCATCTTTCAAAGTAATCCTGAAGGCACCATATTCACCACAATATTTCATCAAACTTCTATGATAAGGGATGCGTACATAAAGCCTCATGAGATGCACTTTGTGCCTCTACTGCTACTTTGGACTTACTATATTGTGACAAGCAATATGACAGAATTATCAATTTGAAAAATCTTAAAAGCTGCTGCAAAATATAAAACTATTTGATATACACTTTACTTAAAATTCAGTTTCAATCATTCTAAACATCTGTGCTTAAGTACAATTTGATCATTAATACGGTACTACAATAACAATATTCTAATTTCAACTTACTTTTAACCTCTTCAGAAACACCAAGAACCCTTTCCAAATCTGCTGAAAGCTTGTCTTTTTCAGCAGCTACTGATGACAACTGTTGCCCAAGTCTGGCATTTTCTTCCTCCAGATGTGTAAGTGCATGTCGGAGGCTTGTTGTTGGGGCTTCTTGACCATCTCCACCATCTCGTAACCCATGCATTCCATCCCTACTGTCACGTCCACCAGGCATGCTGGAGCAGTGAGTGGTGTTCAAGGGCTTTGAATTCTGTTGATTGGACGGCAGTTGTAGGTGCTGCTGTGAAGGCTGGTGCTGTGGCAAGGATTGGTGTGGAGACTCCTGGTGTTGCTGATACTGCTCTTGCTGCTGCTGTTGTTGCTGCTGGACTATATTCAACTGATTTCTCAATCTTACAACCTACAATGGAAAGATATTAATTTCATCCCTGCAGAATCTATTATAATCAGTAAAAGAGGGAACTTTCAGCAAAACCAATCTTGACATACACATTACTTCAAAACTGTTTTCAAATCATTTTATCCTAATATCTTGACCAAGTGGAAGATGCAACAATATCATTATGCTATCAAATGTTTGTTCTGATTACAACACACCTAAGCTACTTTCATATCATGTTCACTCAAGTTATGACACTTTGAGATTGTAAGTATCTGTAATACAATATTTGGTGATGAAAGAGAGTAGCTAGTATAGTCAAGTGTGTCTGAAGGTAAAAATAAGTTACATTTAAGTATTAAAGAAAAGCAAAAGGATCTATATGGCTCAGCTTAATATACTGTACAGGAAAAAAAAAAATGAATAATATCCTCCAATTAATGTCATCTGACTAGGCATTAATCTAGCAGTTTGGTCTTAACCTAAATGACAACTCAAAAAGACATAACACAGAAATACTTCTGCTCTTAAAATCTTAAAATGAGTAATTCACAGTAAAGATACTAATCCTCTTTATCCTCCTCCTTCTCTAATCCCATTTACTTTATCCTCCTCCTTCTCTAACCTCATTTACATGGAATGGTATGGATCTAGTGTATAAACAATTTTTACTTCAATCGTACACATCCTCAGTGCATCTCCAGTCTTAAACTGAAATGTGGACTTAAAGCTAACATAACTACTTTTTGTATTTTAACTTTCTCATTAAATTAAATAACTTTTTTAAACTACTGTTTCCAGTCACATCACCTTCAAACTGAAAATTATTTCATTGTATCTAATAAAAAACTGTTCCTCTGGCTTTTCATCTGAAATAACTCTAACTTTAATCAATTCTCTCACAGTATCTATCAATCTCTTCTGAAATCTACTTCTCCTTATTCCTTTAACTACAACTATGCACCTTCCTAGCTAAGTTATCATATGATCTACCTTATGTTCTTCATGGACATAATATCTAAAAACACTTTCACCCAATTGCAATACTAACAATTTCTTCATGTTTTCTATTCTCCTCACACTACTTTTTACTCCATCTGTGTTCCTCATTCTAAAATGTATGACAAAGGTTATTCATATCTAATGCTCTTGATCTATGGAAATTAGTGTTTAACATCCCTACATCAAGGGTGGGATAAGTATTCCATCATCTAAGCTTTTTGTGCACTCAACATTTAAATGCTTCCTATTCACTGGAGTTTTCAGCACACCTCTAAGTTTTCCAACTTGCAAGAATCTCTTCACACCTTAAGCTTTCCTGCAACTATACTTACTGATCATCAATTTCACATAACTAAATTTGTAAGATCCATTAATGCTGCACTCTCTTTTTTCTCTCTCTTTCTCCCTAGAACCATCTATATTACCTAAATACAAAAATATATCGTGTTTACTAATCTGAGGCTGGGCAATGTGTGTAACCAACCTTATGCAAACCATTACGATTAACATACTTTCCAACAGTAAAATCAAACAAAACTACATAAACTTAGACATAAGTACACTACTCCTCTGATAAAGGTTTTACCTTAAAATGGTCATCAAGAATTGTACAACTCTACCAAATTCATATAATGACATAGAGTCATCCATAACTATCACAATATTCAAAATAATAATTCAACATACATTTAATATTTATATTTCTCTCACCTCCTGATAATAAGTTTCAGCTTCAATCTTCAATTCATTCAGAGATGTAGCCTTACAAGATGCTTGAAGCTTTCCCAGCTCAGCTTCCTTATCCTTCAGAGTAGCTTCTAGGCGTGACACTCTCAGCTTCAAGCTTGACACAAGAGAGGCTCCTTTATCAGTTAACTTTCTGCGAGCCTCATCATTCTGCAGGGTTAGTGTAAGCTCAATCACACAGCAAACACATGCAAAACTGATCTCTCTATTACAGGGAACATAAGAAATATACAAATAGTCAAAGATATGCAGAAACAGGTAATACACATTTCATTTTTTTTTTACAGCATTCATATCTCATGACTTGTGTTCAATCACAGTACAGTCTTATGCCTTGAGCAATAAAAACGAATGTCATACATTTCCATCACAAAGTTTATAATAGGAAAATTCAAGATTCATTTTGCCTTATTATGCAAAATGGAATATGAATTACCATCATAAACTCGTGTGACATTTTCAGTATCTTGCATAATGATGACTAAATGTATAAACTGAATGGACATGAGTAAGAATCAGAGGGGTTAGAAACAACTGAAAATCACATCATTTATTAGATGTATTAACTAATGCTCTATGATACTGGAAGACATGCTGGAAATATGCTTCTGAAGTAAGTTCGTGTCAATGTTTTTCATGAAATTCCATAATGACTAGTCACACTCAGATTGAGAAATAAAAGAAAACATGATAAAAGCATGCACATTCTTATGGTTATTCAATGCCATATTTTGACTTAAATAAGTCACTTAATTTGAAATCTTAAAACAAACTGGAACATAATTGTAAGATCTCAAAGATTCTCCAGAATACTATGTTAAGTTTTGGAGAAAACTAAATCAATCAATCTATATAATGTGCAACTTCCAGTTCCTTATCATTCAAACTGCTAAATTAGTCTGAAAGCCCACCTAAGATAATTCTTTTAAGTTAATTCTAAGATAATGCAAAAACCGATAATCCTATTAAACTCCTCTGATTCAGGTACCCTGAAGGTAAGAGTACTGTTGGTACTGTTGGTTTGCCTTAAGAAAGGAATTTATCCTATACAGACCAGAACTAATATTTAAGTTCCAACTATTATCAAGTCTGATAATACTAGGTTAATTTAGCCAATAGGTGAATCGAGCGTTGTCTAGCAAGATATCACTTATAACCTGAAAATCAATCATAGTTTGTACAGATTCTTTCACTACTGACAATGTAAACCTTAGGTTTTGGCCTTTGGTTACATAGTACTTAATATGTTGCTCTGCATGCCTGATAGTCTTCTTTCATATATCTCAAGTTTGAAACAGAGAGCATAACACTCACAAAATGGAAAATGATGAGATATAACAAATTTTGATCCAAGTTGAACCATTCTTGTCATACTGGAAAGGTAGAACAATGAAGGTGAAACTGGATTCTTTAACTGAACATTTTGAGAAACAGAAGAGTAACTACAAAAAACTGATGATCAGACCATGCATAGTTTAGGCTGAACAGTATCATAATGAAATATACTCATAAGAGCAAAGACAATAACATTTTGGACCATGTTAAATGCCTACATCCATCTACAGCTCATATAGCACATGTAAGTTCCAAATTTTGCAAGCAATGTTCTATTCAATGTATTATGCCTGAATTTTGTCTGTATTTGGAAGATAAGAATGTGAATGGTGGGACTGGAGGGGGAATGAAACAAAGTCCCTTTTAATGTGGAAAAATAGGCTCAAGTTGCACATCCTTTTTTGAGACATACCCTGTCCAAAGCAAGGAAAGAGTAATCAGATATATGACACTGTCAGTCTCAACTTTAATATGTGTGTGTTAAGTGAGCAATGTATTTGAGTGATATGAGTGAGGAACAGTATAAGGAAAGATTTAAGATATGGTGTAATAAATAATAAACATGGTATTCAGGTGAAGCTCTGTGCAAGCAACCATGCAGTAGAGTGAGAAAAAGGTATTCATACGGCCAAAGTTTCTACTCAGCTGTATGACTACCTAAGAAAAAGTAAGAAAGTAGAAGGAAGTAAGGTACGAAAAAAATAAGAAGGTAAAGATTAAGTGAGTGGATGTGCAGACAAAGAGGAGGAGGAAAGATGGACAGCTGGATAGATAAGGTGGATAACTAAATGGATTTACAAACACTAGATGAAAATGTGACCATGTATACTTATGAATTACTTACTTTGGACTATATATGAAAATGCAACAACTAAATGAAATAAGAAATAAAATCAACACCAAAGATAATACAAAATATTCAACCCTTCAAACAGTAGTTTATATCAACCTTAGCTGGATCCATCAGCTGCTCTATCTGACGGTCACGACGTATCAAGTCTTCCTCCAGGCGTCTGCTTCGAGTTTTCAAACTTGAGTTCTCTTCCCGCAGATCACCCAGACTACGCCGAAGCTCCTGTATCTCCTGATATTGCTCCTCCTTTAAAGCAATGCATGATAAAAATTCATTACTTTTTATATAACTTTTTTAAAACTGTGTTATTGTGATCTAATTATGAAAATAAACACACGAAATTTACACTTTGTTACTAGTAAGTTTTTTAATAAATCATGATATGGTACTGAAAAGGCAGAGGAGTGTTTTTAAATTATAGTGCTCTCCATAAACTGTTTATTAGACTATGACAGAAAACACCAAACCTGTGACTTATAGGCAGGCTTGCCAGCATTTGTCCGCACATTGCTCAGTCGCCCACACTGTATTTCCGTCCTGGTGACAAGGGGCTTAATGCCTCCAACATCAATATCTGAAACAGTGATAAGACTGGTTGGATGAACCCCTAGGAGTCTTCATTTCAAGCATACAATCATATGTAACTTATGATATAAACTGAGCCAAACAGATTCATAATATCACTTTTTCACACTGGCAGTTTAATTAACAAAATCATTCAAACATCATATCTCCTCTTACATACCAAAATTGGGCATAGCATTTAAGAAATGGATCCTTCCGAAAACAAAGAAAAATAAATAAATAAAAATAAAAGAAGATAGTGCATAATACTAGACTAGGGTTCTGCATTACACAGCATTTATCTACTATATTTTTCAGCCTATAAAAAAAAAAAAAAAAAAAAAAAAAAAAATCACCGTGTTTTTTATACACCAAGGTTGAATAATGTTGTTAGGAGATAGATGGTCCTTCTTATTTCAAGTTTAATGTTAATAAAACAAATATGAAACAACACATTAAAAATTGTAAAATATGTGAAATTATCATAAACATTACTTCATAAATTCACAGAAGCCAAGAGGCCTAAAGGTGGCATCACACTTGTATTTCTTGTATAAATTTCTTGCATCAATTTCATGATTTCCGTTAATTCTATTTTGCATGCTCTAGCACACACGTAAGAAGACTTCTAAGCCACACTGTAATGAAACTAGCTTCCCAAAGTGTATAAAGAGGGACCTTTCGATTTATGTGTATCTGACATACTCCAGTTTTAGAATAACATGTAAGGACCATTTACAAGTTTTTTAAATTTATGCAGGCTTAAGTTTGAAATAATGCGATCATCATTTGCATGGCATTATGGTGGTATGGTATTGCTTGCACCATGTGAGAAATGAGTGTACACATGTTGTGGATACAATCTATAGTCATGGAGTGCTACAGTCTTTCGTGCTTCATTATACTTTATACTGCATGTGTTTTGTTCTGGTAAGTACCAGAGATGCCTAGAAGTGCAAGGCCATCACCAGAGTTGACCTTACGTATAAAAGGTGCTGAATCTGATACTCCCGATACTTGAGTGTAATAAGAATTAGGTCTGTACCCTACTGGGAAAGACCTGTAGTTCTAGATCCCAGATCATGCATAATCATTTGCAAGTCCAAGCAAATGACAAAGTCTTGCCCTTATTTGCTCATGTCTCATATGGCATATGCAAACCAAATCCACTTCATTTTTTTTTCTTTCAAACAAAGACTATCATGAAAAGGCCATTGTTGTATAAGCATTTCTGCAAATTCAAATGCTCTAACCCACCTTTGTCACACAGAACATCTTTCAGGGGCAAGGAGATATTTGGAAAAAGTTTAGCTTCCATGCATGATGCATTCACGTGAGGGTAACATTGTTGGTTATATGACAAAACTTTGGTCCCAGCTGAAAAAAAGCCAACAAAGACAGGGAAGCCTGGATACATCTGATGGACTTGGAGATCTCGAAAATTATGTTGAAGTCAGCATGATACAGCCTGACATAAAGCAGAATAATGATATCATCACTAGGTGGAGGGTGCTGACTAGTGAATATTGTAGTTGCTTTCGCTGTTTAGGTTGTTAAAAAAGAGTGAGAGGCAATGATTTTTCTAGAAGGTTGGGGTTAGAGGCTTCTAATCCCAAGAGATCAAGGAAATTCTGTCATACCCTGCAGTTTACACTGACCTTAGAGAGAAAGGGATTCACAGTAAAAAACATCATAACTCCAATGCTAATGAAATGGAATTGAGAATCTCTGAACTTGTTAAAAAAGACACATATGCAGGGTACTGAAAGATCATGATCCATATAAGGTGCATCAACCTGATGAGGTCTCTCCATATGTGTTCAAAGAGTGCAGAAACACTTGACAGGCCACTTGACAAGTTATTTACCCCAAAAAAAAAATCCTTGGAAGAGAATGCAGAGTCAAGTGAGTGAAAGAGAGCAAGTTCTAAGAAAGGAAAATAGGAAATTAGATTGAATTATGGGCCAAGACTTCTGATGAATATATTCTGCAAAACACTGGATCAAACAATTAGAAAGCAAATGGATAATCACTTACAAAAGAAAAACTTCAAAAACTTCTTAAATGACAGGCAACATGGGTTCAGAAAAAAGAAGTTATGCATAACAAATCTGACTGACTTTTATGAGAGTCAGCTTTATTTAAGACAAATATTAGATGGATACACTGTACTCTTGGATTACTAGAAAGCAATCAACACCATCCCATACAAGAAGTTAGTAAGAAGCTGGATTTTCTTGCAAGCATAAGGGGGATGCTACATCAGTGGACCAAAAATGATCTTAAGTGGAGGGGAACAGAGGACGCATGTCAAGAAAGCCTTTTCTAAATGTGTCGGAGTAACACGATGCATGTCACAGGACTCAGTTTTAGGCTCTTTTTATTCATAATATATGTTAATGACTTGCCAGGAAGAATGGATTTATACTTGGATAAGCTTGTACATGATGCTTAAGTCCTGAGAAATAAAGGAATGACTAGGATTGCATCAGCTACTAACGGTACTAAGACAAACTCCAGAGTTGGTCAGATGCACTGCTGATGAAATTTAACCCAAGTAAATCCAAAAGTAGAAAGTAATGAAGATGGCACACATTGAAAGTATACTGTGAAACAAGCTACAGGAATTCAACCTATTACCAAAGAAAATTATTACGTAAGCAAACTTTTCACAGGTAAAATCTCATTTGTACTAAAATACTGAAAAAGTATTCTGCCACTTTTTGTGTGAAACAATATGAAACCATGGACAAAGGATTCTGAGAAATGTCCATTGGTCTGGCATCGCACAATACACAAGTAGCCCTGCTTTTATAATACTGTAATGTGTCAACTGCTAGCAACACTTCCCGTCAATTGCCATGAAAAATGTTAGATTGAGTTAATATTTCAATAGTAATAACTATAAAGTGAGGCTACCATAATCATTGAGAAATCTGTCTCACATTCGTGCTTACAAACCCTACTGAGACAACTCTAGTCATACTGACCATTTCAAAATCCATCAGACCTATCTAGAAAGATACTTTTTTTTATAAATAATCTATAAATTACTCTAAACTTAGACCTAGATTGGAATAACCATCACAGGTTTAATCACCACACTTAAAGAAACAGAGATTTTACAACCTTCAAGTCTCTACATCAGTTTGAAAATGCTGACAGTGAAGAATTCTTTGAAAGATGCAAAGTAAGAGTAATTAGATGACATTACAAAAAATTAAGCAAGAAACACATCAGAAAAAATGTAAAGATATACTTCTGCAGTATCAAAGTTGTAAGATGAATGGAATAAGTGATAAAACTGTGAATGCCGAAAATATACATAAGCTTAAAAAGTTGTATGACAGTAAAGAAAGTTCTACAGATGAGGTCCCACAAGGGTTGAACTTCCTCCCTGTGTGGTTAAAAGGGGTTATTTGAATGATGGCAAACTTATCTATAGATAATTTTAGTTCTAATCAGAGTGCAGGGTACTACCTCCTCACTAACCAATGACTTCACAGAGATTGGTTATGCTTTAGCTGGGTTGAAGGAGATTGGGATGCATTGCAGTCACACCTAGTTGCAAAAGTTGATTACAGCTTGACTTGATAATTTCATTATTTTTAATCAGATTTTTTATGCCACTCTCAGAACATTTTTGAGATATGTCTTTACATGCATTTAGCATGACTATGACATACTTAGGTGTGTATTCTGCCCCTCTACGTTAGCCAAGTAGCTCAAGAGGATTCATGAAAAGCGATGGAAAGTGAGAAGTATGTTTAAAAATTGCTAATGGTGCTGCTCATACATGCATTAAAAGTGATGTAAGTGACTAATGTGCAAAAAATGAAACTACAATGACAACTCTGCAACACTGCTTACTCTTTCCGTTGCGCATTATCCTACCACTCTGACTGTCTCGTTTAACTAGAAGAGGAGGCACTCGGGTCTCGGGCGTCATCGTGGCTGATTTTGCACCATGTCTGCTGTTAGCTGACAGGGACATTGCCACTTTAGTACAGGTTTAATAAACAAACAACAGATCATGATGAAACACCACATGACAGCATATTATGTACACAAACATTAGTAAGAAAATCATAAATGCACAAGGTATATAGTTAGTACTTCAAGATAACTACTCAAATGAATTCACAATGCACTTACCTAAATGAAATTTCAAGAAAAGCTTAACTGGTTATTGTACAATCAATAAGACTTGCTTAACTATAGCAATAAAAGTTAATCACTTATTCCCAAAAGTATTTTGGAGCAAAATTTGCACTTTACACGATTTCCGTCTATATCAGTATAACAGGTAATGGTTAAAGTCCATATGAATGTCTCATTTATTCATTAATAGCATTATGAATATATCACATTCATTTAAAAATGCATTTCACATTGTTATGTAAAACTTCTTGTTATGATGGAGAATCTATTTCCTCTGGTTCCGTCGTTAGCGATTCCAAATGACCACTGACTGAAATGCCATACACTACATTTCTAATGAATATGAAGAGAAGAGATCAGACAAGACCTATTTGGCACACAAAACATGAGGCATACAATAATCCCTAACCTTGTAAATCAACCACCTACCAATGCAGCAAACACTGAAAGCAGTAGAGTCCCTAAAGGCTACCAACAAAATACAATCAGGGGAATAAGAATGACTATTTCTTTTTTTATGTTCAAGGCTCCAGTTACAGACAAAAGTCCATATCAAGGCCGGGCCCTAATTGAAATGTAGAGAGAATTAAGGAATGGTAAAAAATAGACAAGGAAAGTATTCATGAATCTTTGAGAAAGTGAGAAAGACCTGTCTTCTGAAATGAGTCAGGTCATAGTTACTGGGAAAGACATAAAAACTGCCTCTCCATTAAACCTGGTTTTCTCTAAAGACAGGATGATCATTCCAAAGGATACCAACAAAAATCGAGAAGGAAATATAAGTGAAAGTTATCCATTACTAAATAAAAAAAAAGTTGGATCTATGAATATATACATTAGTTGTCACAACAGAATGACCCTTCATTCCTTACAGGGAAATGCTGTATCACATCATATGGTGTGGAAAGTCTCTGGATAACACAATCCTCTTAGAAATATGAAATGAAAATTAATGGGGAAAGTCTGATCATGGAGCCTGAAAAATTCAGATTGTAAAAAAAAATTATTACAGTAAATTAATGGAATAATCTGTATACATGGTATTACATATCTGAAGCTGCTATCTTCCAGTTATGAAAAACATTCAAATTAACACTCTCAGATGCTCCAATAGATATTACACATTATTAATGTTCAAATACAACTCTAGCAGGAAAAGTTTGCAATGTATTGCAAGTGAGAGGTAATTATGTTACAAACAAAACAAAGCTTCCACATTTGATAAAGGATCTCATGGAGCAACTATCTCCACAGATTTAAAAGAATATAATTCCTGATTCAAGCATATCATGTGGGAATATTGGCTGGATGAACCCATAAACAATGATTAATATGACTTTGATCAGAAACACATGAAGATGTCTTAGTCCCATCACTGTTCATTTCATCCTTTGAGTTACTTGCCCCAGGCATATGTCTGTATCATATATTTGTGAAAAAAATAATACCAAAAAAACAAGGCACTTTATATTGGTGTGGGAGGTGGGTAAGAGCTAGGTGAGGCACCCTGGATGGAAAAACAGACCCTCCTTAACAATATATGATGATTAGGATATTTTTCTACATTCAATTTTGTTCTGCATACACCTAAACATTTTACAAACTTTAGATTTTTTCCAACTGGCATATTTTACATATCCCATGTGTATCATTTGCATATCTTTTATATAATTTGCACATATTTTTCACTCTATATACAGAGTTTACATAATTACATACCATTTACACTGAATATTATTTATGTAAAAGCAAAAATTACCTTTTCAAAACTTTTTTTAATTCTTTAGTATAACTGTTTACAATAGTTGCAACATAAACCTGCTTTCCTGCAATGATGATGAAATTACACATTCTTTGAAGATTTATGAGAGACTGTGATGCATGATATTTTTTCAGCAGTGTTTTTAGGTTGCTACTGACATATATGGATAAGATGTGGAATCATACAACGGCTGAGAATTCAAAAGACACAGCAAGATACCAAAACCATGATTGTGGCCTACAGCACTCCAAAATACAGCATTACAATCATGGCTATGAACAATGAAGGGGTTAAACCCCTGCAAACCCATATAAACATTCAAAGAGCAAACAATTTGTAGTTTAAAACTGAATGGACATGTTACTGTTAACTTGTGAGAGGTTGTCCATCTCTCTATCAAAAGCTCCTCACAACTCTCGTATCTCCTTTGACGGTTCTGTAATTCCACCTCTTAACTCAATG
>JAYMFT010403120.1:0-18777 GCA_038088735.1 Panulirus argus | reverse complement strand
GAGCGTGTGGATTTTGGGAGAGAGAGAGAGAGAGAGAGAGAGAGAGAGAGAGAGAGAGAGAGAGGATCTGTAGCGTCTAGTAGACATAGACAGTCTACTGTTTTCTTCTGTTTACTTCTATGTAGTGCCTGTAGCCAAGATGTCTTGTGTTTCGGTCTTTAACTCACGCGGGTCCGGCACGTGTGCGCGCGCGCGTGTGTGTGTGTGTTAGTATGGCCTTGAAAGACACACGCGTGTGACGGCGTGTCCGGACAGCGTGTTGTTCCCGCGAGAGGTAACGGCACCAGATGCATGACGTGGGAGGCATGTTATCACAGCAAGAGACGAGCGGCTCCCGCCACTGTGGTGGGCTATGTATGTACTCCTGACATGCAATAATCTGGCTAAAAATTCACTGCTATAAAGCAGGAAAAAGATAATCAATGTTTTCTCTTTCATGGCTTGTGGGAGATACGACTCACTCTCCGTACTACGCCGTCTCTGTTCATCTCTCTTCTTGAGTTCGTCCGTCAGTACGAGCCTAATATGTGACGTTACGAGCCTTGGGCACGATTATTTTGTCACTCTGTAAATAAACACGTTCGAAACAAAGCGTTCTGACATTGGGCGTTTAAAATCAGACTGAGGTGCTCTCTACAACACCAGGTATTAAGAACATCAGAATCCAGCCCCACCTTGATCTTAAAGCTCTTGTATGATTAGTTAACTAGTTCCTCTCATGACCTCACAGTTCCATCTGTAATTGCTGTGTAATTGCCAAAATTCAATAAACCGTTCTGTAATTCATCTAATCTATTTGATACATTGCTGAAAGTCAAACACGGAACTTCATCTGTGTTTTGGAGACTCTTAGGAGTAGCTGGTATGGATAACCATCTGCAGGTATAGTGGTGTTTGGAGGCAAGACGCTTGGTGTTCCGGTGGAACCACGTTGTTGCTGTCCGTGTTGCCGGATGCGTTGCCGGCAAAGTGTGGTGCTGGTAACAGGAGATGATACCGGCACGGGATGAGAGAATGCTGCTTACTCTAGCACGGCCACAGACCAGCTCAAGTGCCTACTTAAGCAGTGTTGGAGGGAGATGTGAGGGAGGATGAGGAGGAAGACGGAGACGTTAGGGAAGGGAGACGTTAGAGAGAGGAGGAGGGAGGAGATATAAAGGACAGATAAAATGTTGGTGAAGGACCAATATGAATGTGAGGAGAGCTAAAGAGGACGAAGAAGAAGAAGAGAGAGAGATAAGGAGTGGAAGAAGAAAGGTAAAGTAAGAGGGACGTAGATAATGATAGAAAGAAGACAGGGAAACAAAGAAGGGAGGCAAGAAAGAGAGATAGACTGGCACAGAAAGAGAAGAGATGGATGGGGAGAAAATAAAAGGGGAAACAGAAGAAAATATAGTAGAAATGGAGAAATGAAAAAAGAAGAGGCAGGTTAGGAAATGAAACTTTGCCAAAATGACAAAACAGACCACGGAAATGGGGTAACACCGTCACAAGACGACGCCACGCTTCTCGTAGCGAGAGGAGACCTCGGCTGTGTGCGAGTCTCAGCATTGTCATAATTCTCCCCTTGGCGATCACATTTGTATTCAGGAAAGGGAGAATAACGCTTCCTTCACCCGTGTCATGAACAGGGGAGGGCATTACAGCATCGTTCTCGAAGAACACAGAACGAATAACTACTCATAAGGCCCTGCATACGAGGCATATGGTTTTCCTAGTTGTAGTAATATATTCATAAGCCTCCTTTTGGACTGATTAGCATGATGGGGAAAAAAGGTCGTACAAGGGAGTAATGGAGCCGAGGCTGACGACGCACTTTGAGGGCACCAGAGCACCCCCTTGGACCACGCCACACCTCCAGATGACAACAAACGCTCCGTAACGTCTCTTGGTCTTGAGGTCGATAAGGAAACACCGGTGATAAGGGGGCGCCGCTTAAGGATCACTGTTGATAACGTCACTATCGCCCGACTGAGACGAGTCTCCGGCCTTAAACGCTTTTCCCGGAAAGCTCAAACTCACACGGGATTGTGACGCCGCCCTATGATGTCGCCATGACCCTAAGACATCGTGGGTCAGACCACGTAGGCGATATAGTCCTGGAGGCGGGGCAGACGCTTTGTCCTCCTCCTCACACAATCACACCTTCGTCGCTGCGTCTCCCTCCGTCGGAGGTCTACTCAATGATCTTACCTCGGGAATCTCCCGCGGGGTCTTCTGGTAAATCCCTTACCTTTTGGGAGCTTTCTTAACAATATCATTCGGGATTTGGTCCAAGCGTATGTGCCTCGCAAGTTCCAAGGAATTCCTATTTTCTTCTTCTCCTTCCCTGCCAATGTTATGTGACATGATGGCCTTTCGGAATCAAATGATTCATTTTTGGTTTACTCTCAGTGGAAGTCAGTCTCCTTTCTGGCACAGAGTCATGAAGTGATCCAGGAAACAAACAGGTTTAAAACATGGTTGTCATGCGAGAAACGAAGTAATAATGGCGTCCACAGATACTGCATAAGGCAGATTACTTGTCAAAACTATAAAGAGTGAAATATCAGAGGTTAATATATACAGAAAGACAAAACCCACCTGTGCTGCACCCTAGAGGACAAAATCCCAACTGTCCTTTTAGACGAGGAAGTGAAGATCAGTGAGCTTAGGTTAAAACGCGTTCACTTAGGGCTGCTATCTTTAGGTAGGTTGAGTTGGAGTTACTTTGATTAAGAAATGATATTTACGTGTGACCATATCTCCCACTGGGATTCAAACGCTCCATGGGATTAAAACTCCTACCCTAGATCCTTGTCCTCAAGGATTTCTCCCTGTATCCACGTAAGATTCTAGGGCACCAGGTTAAGCTGAGGTGCAATACCGGGTAAATTACAGCGCAAAGCTTTGGCGGGGAATTTACTGAGAGGCATCCAAGGCAATGAGGAGGAGAAGGACAAGAAGCAAAGGAAGACGATGGCCTCTTGAGCTTGGCATATACTCCTTCCTCTCCCTCCTTCTCATCCTCCTTCTTCTCCCTCCTCCTCCTGCTTCCTCTCCCTCCTCCTCCTCCGAACGCATCCGCCTCCTTCCACCACCCCGTCGAGGTTAAGTGGTGAGGTTGGTCGGTGATGATAGAGAGAGAGAGAGAGGAGGAGGTCTTATGAATACTGACAAATGATATCTCTGGGCCAAGGAACTTCGCTCGTGTGTATGTGTGTGTGTGTGATAGTGCCTCCTGCCTCCTCCTCTTGCCCCTCCTCATGTCCTTATCATACACGGTCCGTGGCTGAAAATCACTGCATCTGGACGCTTAGTACAGAGAAGGACCCGTTCTTGGATGAAGGCATCCTGCGGTGGTCCTGTGGGCATGGATCCGATGACCAGGAATACGTACCTGTGGTGCGCGCGCACACACACACACACACACACACACACACGGGCCTCCGTGGTGTAGTGGTTTTCGTTACTGGCTTTGAGACAGCACGGACCAGCCAGGGGTTGGACCCTCATAGGTTCGAACAATGGGCGTGGCAATCGGCCCACACCCAACCCAAGTGTTCATCCTCCCCTTGGGGCTGGTCGATAAATGGGTACCAGGCTAAGACTGGGTGTATATGTGTGCATTCATATGTAAGAGTAACGAGGTGGTATATAAATAAACAAGGTTAAGTGACGGGGCAACACGAGTGTAAAACGCTCTCTCCCCGTAACATACAAATGGTAATCAGAAACAGTAATCACACTCGTCTACGAGCTCCAAACATGAGATAATGACGTCTCTATCCCAGAAGCCAAACAATGCAAGCTACAGGCAGGCTAGGAAGCCACATATACACCTAGTTGGTACTCGGCCAGTAATATGTGCTCATCACACACACCTGACCATAAAATGGCTTTCCCACTACACATCTGACCATAAAATGGCTTTCCCACTACACATCTGCCTCCAACAATATATACGTAAACTATACATGAGCCCAAGTTAACATATAAATCCCCCTCTCCCCCTCGCGACACACATGGCACTTCGTTACATATACATCTTTTCACTACACCCTTACCTTCTTGTTTACACACCTGACTACTCGCACTAGAGGTGTGTCTTCTTATATCTCACACTTACTTTACGGCTACAATCTTACCATCTCACAACTGCACACATTTAATCTCATAAGCCATCAGCATTATCACTACACACTAACCTCCCTCACTCTTTACTTGTCTGTCCTCATCGAATCATCTTTGCTCCTTCCATACGACATCTGTCTCGTTAAGCAGAACAAGTTTCAGGCGAATTACTTAATCGACCCATACCGGCCGTCCTGACTACAGAACCTCCTTCAGCAGAGGCCAGAATGAAGTTATGTTAAGCTTTTTCAATCATTTAAAACATCTAGCGAAATCACACACAAGCTTGAAGACTTTAAGCTGTCGTTGGTTCATGGTAACAGACGCAAAGGAGAATGTCAGGGTTCATTAATGGCTAAACACAGCAGAGTTATGGAACTGTTATATCAATGTGTTCCCGATAGAATAACAGAAGACTCTTGTTAAATACCCTCTTCATGCGATGACTAAATCATCGTATATCTGAACAAGTTCATGAAAAGATACTTAAAATCTGAATAAATTCATGAAAAGAGACTTTAAATCTGAATAAGTTCATGAAAAGATATTTAAAATCTGAATAAGTTCATGAAAAGATACTTAAAATCTGAATAAGTTCGTGAAAAGAGTTTTTAATTTTGAATTAGTTCATAAGAAGAAGACTTTTCCTCCCTTACTTCGACCAGATTAGAGTCGCATAGTATTCATGAATTCACCAAGTGTATGTGTCTTATCCTCTCGTAATAATCCTCTTTAGAACCGTCGATTTTAAAATTGAGGACCTTTGGATCATGCCGAGTACCTTCAATCTTCTTTCGTCTCTATAGTTACCGACATGGCACGAGCAGAACATGCCTCGGTCACGGCCATCTCGAGTGAGAAGAAGATACAATAAAAGAGGAAACGAATGAACAAAATCATCATGGCTCCTTAAGGTGTTTATGGACACCACTCTTAAAGGAAGAAGTGTGTTTTGGGATGAGGGAAAGACGAAAGAAAGAAGGGGAATTCCACAGCTTAGCTGTTCGAGTGATGTAGGAAGCATCACAACGAGAGGGGAAGGAGGCATCACAACGAGTGAGAAGGAGGAGGCATCACCGCGATCAATCCTAGTAATAAACAAAGGTCTTGCTTAACATTCCTGGCAAGCGTAGTATAAAACGTACCTGATTTTCTTCTCCTGTCCCAAGTCCGCTAATCCATATACGTCTTTAGTACCACATTTATCCTTTCTATTTCCCAGCATCTCATTCCCTGCACGGAAATTATCCTTTCTCGCTTAAGAACTTGAACCCAGCAGGGCTTGGCGTTTCATGAGCGCTATCTGTACGTACGGCTTCACCAGCAGGAGAGGACTGAGGAGCCGTGCTGAACTTATTGACATATTTTTACAAGATGAGATCAAAAGCCGTTGATAGGCTTGGAATATTTCCACTGAACGTGGTGGTAAGTCTCAAATCAGTCACTGAATATGTAGTACCTCTGACAGTATATGAGAAATCTTTTATTTTGTGCATGAAGTATTTCAAAGTCCAACAGTGGAAATAAATGATAAAGTCTTTTTCGAGACCTTTGGTAATAGTATTACCACAAGACGTCTTGTTGCGTAGCTCTTATTATGAAAGCTGAAGCCTGAGGTCCATTTGAAAAGCACGTTGCACTCGTAAATCTAACAAAGAGGCCCTTTGACCAACCAAAGTCTACAGTGATCACAAAGGGTCGCAAAAATTCCCCCAGGAGTTATCCGTGTTCGTTATAGAATTCCCAAATGATATTTCTGGATTTTCTCAGTTCCTGCTCGTTTTCCTCCTCTAGTCTTGAAGCCCACTAGTTTGACCCACTTGTGACACCGGGACAGGACTCTCATTGTCTCCCTGCGACTCTAAATGAAAGTATGTTTGCTCTTAACGAGGTGGTACATTGTCTCCCTACGACTCTAACTGAATATATGTTTGCTCTTAACGAGATGGTACAATGTGGATTGATGGGAAAATCAGCGGGGAAACAGATGGGCGCGTCTCCAGGTTAGATTTGAGAGAGGAGTTTTATCAGCCAGTGTTATCATTGTTCTTGTTTACTAGATCCCATGATAACATTATCCTTATCGAGGATCCTCTTCAAAGCTACTTTGTGCTTTGTAAAGTTAGGAGAGGCGCTGGAAAACCTGTTGTTTCCGACGTCTGGTCCACCTCGCACAGTCATGGAATTCTTTCTCTCGTGAAGATGGATTATTGATACCTTTGGTGCCATCGGTCTTTCACATGAAGCTAAACTCCTCCTGGTTAGGTACGCAAGTCCATAGGCCATATACATATGCAGTGAGAGTATATATGGTCTTCGACTTACCTCAAACACCTGAAGGTATTCACGATTATTCTTTTTTTCCCTCGACTGGTGGTTATAACTTGACGACGATGGCCTTAATGACATCTGGCGGTTGATAGCCTCAAAACCTTAATGACCAATTAATTATTATCACAAGGGAAAGTTGTCTTGCCACTTTAGTGGTATCTTGTCCAACATTCAGTAATTTCTTCAACGATCTTACAGCCAAGCTGATAATAAATCATGTCTATGGAATACAAACGAAAGCAATGAGCAACATTCGGTGATGGCTAAGACATTTCAGAAACACAGAGTTTCGAGTTTAAAAAACACAGAGGCAAATTGATGGCTTAATGAGAAATACCCGTACACTTTAAGGAGATGCAAAAACGTCAGTCGTGGAACCTGAAGTGAAATATTTGTGAATCTTTCTAAGAGTATCTTTGGTGCCTGCTTTTAACTGCTCTTACCGTGAATCAATTAACCCTTTACTAATCACAGCTATGGATTAATTATGTCAATAATGAGTTAAACCTGTTCCTTATCCAGGAGATGCTTCAACGTGGAGGTGACTTTTAGTAAAGAATTGAGATCTCATTTTGAATTAGACATATTCATTCTATATTTCCCGCTTTCATTATACCGAAGACTGGAGTCCTGAATGTATTTCAGTATTATACAGAAGTTGTAACTCGCTGAAGTGGTCATTGATTTTCAGATAGATTCATGAGTCACTGTTGTTTTAAGGTGCAGATTCCCTTTTTCTTGTATTGTATAGGTTCATTCCATGTGGAGTCGATGGGTTATGAAGCTACAATGATCTTGGACTCTCTGAAAATGGTTGGCTGGCTTTCAGGAACATGTTCCTTATTACAGGGAGAAGTTAAGTAAGACATACTGTTTACTGTCTTGGGCCCGGGAGTCATATGGAGATAGAGCCTGAAAAAGAACCAATTTGTACAAGTTCTTTAAGGCTGGAACCTAGCATGATGTCAATTGCGTCTCACTGAACTGACACGGAATATGTTTCTCATGGGATCTGCATTCTTGTAATCTCCTCCTCTTTTCTCCTCCTGAATGCAATTGACAAATACGTCCTCATCTCGTTGACAGGAGCATAATTGAATCATCATAATGTACATTCCTACATAACCTTCAGGGCAAACAGACTTGTAGTTAGGCTTCGAGAGTAATTGTAATTATTTACAAACTATTTAATCCCGACGTACGCATCTCTACTTTCAGATCAATTTATTGTAACAAAAATATGTCTTAAAGTTTGTAAAGGAGTTGGTTTAGAACGATGTTTTGTGTTCCGCTTTCACATATATTTTTTGGGGAAATTTACCGGTTCACACAGGGTTACTGAGCGACTTGGGGGAAATTTGCTAATTCGAGACATATGAAGTGAGAGTTCGTAGGGTATTCGAATCATCTTCATTCACCTGAAGGTGTTGAAGATGCATTATGTTGCTGGATGTAGTACCCTTTTTAAGGACCCCCCCTTGGCAGCTGATGGGCCTGAAGCCCAATTACCCAGCCAACGGACCGTCTACGTTGTTCGTCATTATAATTTTCCGCATCGACAGCTTTTACAAAGCATAATGGCGAGAGCGTTTAGCAAGACGTTCATCAGGATCTGAAAGTAAATTATGGCTGGAACTGCGTTCTTTTTTTCCCTTTTGCTGTCGTCTTCTTCTATCTTGTTGCCATGAATTTTCATGAAGAGGTCTGAAGAATTGGATATATCTGAGCATTTGGTTGGATTTGACTGATATATTTTTTCCTCTGTTTTTAGAAAAACTTTTGTTTCCAGCACGATACAAATTCAAAACCTTTAGTTGAAATCTCATCTTCGGCTCCTTCGGTGTCGAAAACCTCCAGAAACTTATATTACTTTTATAAGTTTCAGTATTAACGATGAGATTATTCTTATCACTTTATATCTCCTTTCCACCATTTCCCATCGCAAGACCACAACTATTTCCCTAAAACACAAATTCTAAATTGAATTACATGGGATGGACACGTAACAAGAGACCTGGAGGTCTTTGACGAGATCCATCTGCTGGAGAACAGTAATGACATCCGTGTTTCCTAATCATTTATTACAGACAGGACAGGGAAGCGGAATGGACTCTACCAGCACAATAATCATTCTTATTATTCATGGATTATCTTATGTCTCACTCACGCTAAAGGTTCAGAGGGATTCAGGACAACTTCAATTAACTCATCTTCTTAAGGATGTCACTGGCTTCGTATGTTTCTTGTGTATATAATCTTTTTTTCGAATAATCCGTGTCGTGTTTTAGGTAGGTTTATTGCCTGATTTATCAATGCATAGATTTCCTTACGTAATTCTTTTGCTGTGATCTTCTGTATGAACTACAAGGGAGATCAACTTTTATTCTGATAATTGTGTCATCTTGGAACTTATTATGAGGACATCTACTCTCCACTCGGGCTACTGTCTACGTACTTCTGCCATGGACAATTTGTTGAAAATAGCTATGATAATTCCACAGTCTTTGAAGTTCTTGATATACAGACGTGTCATTTACTGTACCATATTCTCTGAATTTGCATCGAAACATTTTCTTCATTTTCCTGGTAACACAGCCTGTCTCTTTGTGACCTGAACGTATTACGCTTAAGATAATGTGTTTCCGTTTAGATGACGAAAAGAAAGAGGCGGATAAGTAGTGCCAAGCTGCAGTCAAAAGGAACTTGACATTATACCCAAAGCGTGGAGGACAGACAGCTTATAAACCACAGTTGAACACTTTCATTAAGTTCATTAAAGACACTTTGCACTCACTTGGTAGAGATCATTTATGCAGCTGCGTATTCCATGCTTACTGGAGCGAGGGAGAACCATTTTTTTCCCGTATTCATTGCCAGACAGGATCTTTGAAAAACCAGGCAAACTTACATGTTACTGGCAAAGTATTTTCCAGCGCTGGGATTATAAGTTTTTCTTAGATTGACGAATGGCAGATCTATGAGGTTCATTGCTCCATCCTTCACTGGGAGGCATCCTTAAAGATTCGTCTCCTGTCGCATCTCCAGGACTGAAACTGTGACAAATAAACTCCATATCCTCCTCAGGCTTGGGGGAAGTGTGAGAACATTAGCAGTGCATGACGGTGAAGTTGAAGACTCCTAGAGCGTGACGGGAGGGTTCTTGAGCACGAAGGTACGGGCCCTTGAAAACTATGGTACGACTCTACAGAGCGACTATGGGTTCCTCGAGTACGACGGGACGATCTTGAACACGATAATACCCACGTTAAAGGTACGATAGCGTGGCTTTTCGTCTAGAGCCTTTGAAAGGGTCGGTATCAAAAGGTTACAACCATCATACCTAAGGGCTTTATCAAGGGTCGAACAGCCTTGTTTCAAGGGGTTGCGATGTCTCCTCTCTCTCTCTCTCGCTCTTCCATAAACAACCATCGTCTTAACTGGCTCAGAATTGATCTTGTTTTTGTCAAAAATATAACGTTTTTCTAATTCTCTTGACGTTCGATTGGACCGGGAGCTAAGGTGAGGTTTCCGGCGTTTACAGTATATCATTTACAGGTCCGGACATTTTCCTTTCTCGTTTACATACATATGTAAAGCACATACTCGTAAACTGCTCAAAAAACTACAATGGGTATTTTAGGTTTTTACAGAGGGTGTATAGATCATTGGAAATAAGTGAATTCTTTTCACAGTTTGACATATCGACATGATCCGACGCTTTTGAGATAATAAACTGATCTTCCTTTCCTTCTTGCTCTTCATTCTTCCATTGCCTGGCACTGGCGGATATTCCGTGACGTCTCTCTGCAAAATGATTATAAAAAAGTAGCATAAGAAGGGGGAAGGGACATGGTGGAACTTACAGTCCATAAAAATGAAGACACAAAAGACAAACTGACCGATGTGTCTGCTGTATATAAAAAAGGAGACAATGATTTCCTCGAAGCACATCAGTTTTCCTGCCTTTTTCCAAACGAAGACGCTCAGGCGTTGAGGATCAGTGGCTTTCTTCCCAGCTTTCTTGATCCCGTCAGTACCACTGATACGTTTAGACACAGACTTGATAAAGTACATGGCTTCAGATCCACGGCTGACAATAGATCCCCTATCCTTAGCTACACGAAGTGGTTACAGGTCTGCTTCTTCTTTGTACTTCATATTAATCCATGAGTTCCTGTCCTCTTCCACCGTCGCAAACAGCCTCGTCGGGGCCTACTGGTCTATTGCCCTTTGAATTCATTTCTATGTGAATTCATTTGTATTTGGGTTTGACATATATTTGCCGTTCAAAAGGCACTTAACTTTTACCCTTTTACCGTAGAAACTCAGGTGACGAGGATTTCAGTTGGACTAGGATACCTGATCTCTTTAAGATGTCCCTATCCAGATCTGAGGGAAGAGAGCGATTCTTAGTGTCATCTGATCTCGGTACAAGATCAAAGTCTCATTCACAGCCTAGATGAATATAATACTCCCAGTGTTTATAAGGGTTTTGAGTCTATGAATAAAACCTTATATCCGTCTTGACATTTGGATCTGTGTGTGTGTGTGTGTGTGTGTGTGTGTGTGTATGTTACAATTATCTCTTTGGTATGTCCTGTGGTTAATATACACTCGTATCAAATTTGAAAACTTTTACAACACGCCAGTTCTACAAGTAGTAATCCAATCGAGGACCAGGAAATACTGCCAGAAAATAGTCGAATATAATCACGTTTAAACTTCGCTATAGCCTATTTATATAATTACATAATCCATAAAACATGGATTCCATAATTACATTATGATTACATATTATACTTACTTAAGTATATATAATTCCAACCAGGGTACCGCAGTTACATTCAACTTTATTTATCATACAATGAATACAGACGGCCTGATTACATTGCTGGTCATGCACATAAGCACCCCGTCTTCACAAAGCTCTCCAGGGCTAATATATTTCTAAAGAAAAACTGGGTCATGAATCACCTGATGCGGAATGATGCGAGAAATCAAAAATGGCCTCAAATTAAGCCACATTTTGAATTTTTAGAAACAGGAAGCCAGTCTCCCAACGCATCTTATTACGCTGATCAATAAATTCTTTAGCTGACGCGATATTTTCTCGCTCTAAAAATATGGGTTTCCAGGGTATGTTGTCTTTGACGAAACCACCAACAGCTGGCGTTGGAGCAGTCAATGGGAGGCGAATGTCATTTATTTATGAAACGTTTCATCGTAAATTTTTAATGTTATCTGACGTCTCTCTCTCTCTCGTCTGCAGTGAGCGTCACTGCTGGGCAGAACGCAGAACCCTTCTCACGGTAAGACGTGTCTTGTCACTGTCGTTATCATTATGATTTTGTTACAGTTATCATTTATGCAATCACTGCAATTCCTATCGTTATCGTGAATGAGACTGCTATCATTTCTTCATCGACTCGAGCAACAAACTTACGTCGTATGAAAAAAAAAACATACGTTTTTTCAAGAAGAAAAAGAAGAGGAGGAAGATGATGAAGGGAAGCAATAAAGAAACTAAGAAAGAGAAAAGAAAGAGAAAGGAAGAAGGAGAAAAAGATAGACAGAAGGAAAGAGAAAAGTAGGAAGAGAAAGGAGAAAGAAAGATGAATAAGAGGAGAGAGAGAGAGAGAGAGAAAGAACAAGAGAATGATAGAAAGAATGGAGGAAGAAAGTATATAGAAAGATAAAGAAAGAAAGAAAGAAGAAGAAAAAGGAGAAAAAAGAAGAAGAAGAAGAAGAAGAAGAAGAAGAAGAAGAAGAAGAAGAAGAAGAAGAAGAAGAAGACCATCACTGGAGACGTCCATATTTGACTGTATCTTTGTAAACGACAATTTTCCTCCATATTCCTCCATGTCTTCCTAGTGCGCGGTAAATAAGTCCTTAGGAAATAAGCCTTGATAATGCATAGGAATAAGTCCTTATAGTGCATAGGAAATAAGGAAATAAGTCCATATAGTGCATAGGAATGAGTCTTGACCGTGCATAGGAAATAAGCAAAATTTTACGCTGATGAGGAAGTTTGCGTGCGTATTACCATAAGCTTTTTGAGCCGAGTACCTGAACTGAGGTGATGTCACTCGCAAAGGTGACATCCGACTTCGTTTCTGTCTAGTGATGTCACGGGAGGAGGGGGGGGGGAGAGGGAAAGCGTCTCCGTGTGAAATCACTGACCAAGCTGACGTCCGACTTTGCTTTTGGTATGGTGATGTCAGGGAAGAGGGAGCGCGTGTGACATCACTGACGAGGCTGATGTCCGGATTTGCTTTTCTGTGTGGTGATGTCACTGGAAAAATCTTCCCTCTCGATTTAGATACCTTTGACAAGTCTCTAATTCAAAGGTCAATGTTTCGCTTGATGAAAATATTAACTTCTAAATACTCTCAGTGAACAAGCCATGACGTCATCTACCACAGTGAACAACCTTATCTTTATTCGTCTCTTGCAGGGAACAGTCTGATGTATCACTTGCAGTGAACAACCCTCTGTGTCTCTTGCAGTGAACAGTCTGATGTATCACTTGCAGTGAACAACCTACTGTGTATCTTGCAGTGAACAATACAGCAAAAGGAAACAACAACGTCTCTTACAGTGATCAACCCTGCACGCTATTCGTATCTGAAGCTCTCCCCTTCGTTTCGAGTCTGTCCTTATTTGAGACTCTCCTTTTTGCTTCCTACCGTCCTTATTTGAGACTCTCCTTTTTGCTTCCTACCGTCCTTATTTGAGACTCTCCTTACTGCCCTAAATCTAGGGAGGTGCTTCATAAATCCTCCCTTAAGCTTGCGGTTCGAAGCTTCGCTTGTCGAAAAGCCAACCTAGCGTGTGTCATTATCAACAGCCGACTCATACCATCGGCTCTCCTTGCCTCCTCATTTCTATCGCCTTTACATCACCACCAGCGTCACCTACTCACCTCATTAAATTGCTACTCTCAAAAGTTAGCGCCACAGTGAAGTCGACTCTTTAAATAACTACTTTTAAAAGCTACAGCTCAAACGAGATTCGACCCCATTATGCTTCACGTGTTCGAAACCTCTTCGGAGCGCTTCTCGTTAGCCAGTCCCTGGTCACAAGTACACAGCTGAGACTCCATATCAATCAATATATAAATATATTTCATTTTTAAAATGGTAGGTAGAGGAGAGGAAGAAGAGGTGAGACAGAGGAAGGGACAGTTTGAAATGGAAGAGAAGAATGAGGTGTGTATTACGTTTATTTCCCCACACTCTTCCGTCTATAGAATTCCCTCCTCATTCATGTCATTTAGCTCCTCTCGCATAACCCGCGCCGATTATAAAGCCGAGGGTAAACACGATCATCTCATTCCATAAAGAGGTGGGCAAGCCTTTCCTATATACAGGGTCCAGTGTTGGTACGTGAGCAAACACCTGTTGTGCCTGTTGAGTACAACACCTTACCCATAATACTTGTAGTAACCACCTGCTCAATTATCCTTTCTTTATCTTTTTCTTATTCAATCTTTGATCTACTTCAGATGCCGGTGTTAATCAGTCTTTTCTTCTTGTATTATTGTAGTTTTATCTCGTAATTATTACATCCTTGGTGCCGTGTACTGCATGTTGCAATCTACGTCTTCTGTCGTATGTGATGCGTCACTAACTACTTCCTCCTGGCCCTGTGTTTTTATTGCCAGCTGTATCTAAAGACTCTGGATATCAGTTTGCTTTATAACCTTAACCTAGTCCCTCATCCAGTTTGGATTTCTCCTTCACCACGAGATTTTAAGCGTCCGCTGGACATTATGCAACGCACCCCTGTATTCTGGACAGTACGTGCCTTACTCCTTTCTACTTGGACATTATGTAACGTTCTCCTGTACCTTTCATCTCTGGCCTTCATCATATCCCAGCCTGTAACGCTCTTAGGCAGGCAGGCTGTACTCCCATCATTACAGAGATCTCCCAACCCACACCGACCTTCAATTAATAGTTCCCTTACGTTCTACCCTTCCTGGCCATCAAGTTCATCATGACGTAGTCTCTTCTGCGCGAGAGATTGTTTACTTACTGATAATACTTTCGTTAGTAGTGTTCATAAGGGTCGGGCCACCTCGCATGGACCTTGGTTGGGTCTGTGTAGGTGTCTGTGTGAGTCTAATGCAACTCTACGTAGCTCCTTATTTCTCTGTGTGTGTCACAGCAGCTGGTCTCAGTCGTCGCGGGCGTGGCATGAGCCACTACCAGGAGGAGGAGGAGGAGGAGGAGGAGGAGGAGGCAGCAGTTGGCTGGCTAGTCGGTGGACGTGTCCCGTGCACCGGCACACGACTCACACAGAGAGAGCCCCAGCTCTTGTGGAGGAGTAGTACCCCATTACACACTGCCATCTCATGTTTACTGGTTATAACCGTGGTTGTGCTACTCCTCCCCCTCCGCCCCATAGCTTCCCTGAAGTTCGTAAACCATCAATACTTTTAATGCCTGATCCTTCTCTCCACTCTCTTTAAGTCTTCACATACCAATAACACTTTGTTTTAAGGTGTACAGTATTATCTACGTGTAATCTATAAACATTATGGTCATGTTGTTTTTTATCCCTGGGTTTAGTATAGACCGTAATATGGCGAACCACCATTAGCTTAAAGAAAAGATTTAAGAAGATTCCGTCTCAGTGTTTTCCCCTTCCCTTACTTATGGCTTCAATTATGTTCCACAATGTGTACCGCAGTCCACTAGGTAGGCTAGTATGGGTCTCTTCCTAACAGGCGAGAACCACGCCTCAAAATACCACCTCGAACTGTAGCATTAAGATGTATTTATCTATCCAGCCAGCCAGGCGGGCACGGACTTACGTACGAAGGGCCCTTGCAAACGCAGGCGAAGCAAAAGTGCAGCACCAGCAGCAACAAACAGCGCGCCCGCGCCATTCCACCAGCCAGCCAGACCCCCGGTGATCGCTGCACAAGAGCGCGAGACTCGTTTCTCCTCAGCTGGCAAAACTGAGCCTCACCCCGCACTGAGTTATCTCCATGGAGGCAATGGCTTAACGCTGTCGCGAGGCGGACGGTTAGGAGGAGGGCGGAAGGCAAAGAGCCATGCTCTTTAAATTCAACAAAAAGGGGTTCTCTTCTGCTCCAGCAAGTACCCCGCGAGAATGAGACACGGCGGTGGAGAAAGAGTGGGTCAGTACACAGCTGGAGGGGTGGGGGGGGGGGAAGTGGGATGGTGTGGGGGGGGGAGAGAGGGGAGGGGAGGGGACCTAGGGGGGGGAGAGGAGGGAGGGAGGGGCGCGATCAACTCACAACTGAGTAAAACAACCCCGATGGCGCAATCCCCGCCGACACCACCAAGGCTGTGGTGTGTCTCCTGAGAGAGAACTTGAGCGTTGCGCAAAGCCAATTTCTCTTTCTCTCCCTCTCTCTTTGTTAGTGTGGCGGGTCGAAAAGCGCATCTTCCGTTTGAGGTGTTCGGGAAAGAGAGGAAAATATGGAACTTGAACGCTTTTCCCCACCCCCCCCGGGTGTGCTAGGACGAGGACCCCTGGCGCTGCTTCGGATAATGATGGTGGCCACTGCTGCTGCCTCCGCCGCCTCCGCCCGGCCAACCACCGCCAAGCCACCCCCTTGCTGTCCTCAGCCTAGGAGGAAGAGAGGTGGTGGAGCAGGAGCGCCTCACTCACACCCACCCACACACATATACACCCCCACGCATCTTCAATGCCCTCCTTCGTCTGGCCAATTACCACAACGAGAAGACCAAACTAGAGGAGCCCCTAAGGAGGTTTAAGCGTCGTCGTCTCTTACGTACATCACGTATCACGAGGTAAACAAACACCATCATGGACTCCCTAAGTTTAGTAATTCACTTCATCAAAACGCGACATCACGTTCAGCTAAGCTGGGAGGAAATTCGTGTGTGGATCATCCCATGAGCTCAATACTTACACCACCTTCCTGTCTGAGCACCAGTGGCTAGAGCGTTGAGCTACCCGCATTCGTTTGAATTTCATAACCGCAAACAACGATCTAAATGGATTACAGAAGAAGTCTTTAAGAATTTACTTAAAACCTTTTCATGCGTGCTGTCTGGACAGGAATGAGTTACCTCAAAACAACGGGCTACACATGCTAGAGCCAAGGCCTCGATGTGGACATGTGTCCGTAACTGGAGCCTTCAGCATAAGAAAAAATAAATTTACACACGGGGAAAAAACATCTCCAAATCAGAGGTTATAAAATCCTCTTTGGCAGCCAGCTGGCGACTGGAACTGCGTCGATAGACTAGTGCTCGAGTGGGTCATGCGACGCCCACACGAACAACCAAAGTCAGAAGCGAGAAAACTTATTTGAAGAGTGAGGGAATGAACGCATCCCAGAAGGGAGAGACAGAGAGAGAGAGGGAAGGGGAACATCAACAGCGATCCTCAACCACCAGGAGCTCAGACCACGAGCCTATGTACCCAGGGCGAGGCCGACGACGCCAACGCCTCCTCCTCCTCCTCTCTCTCCATAATGCATAGCATGATATCAACGTGCTATGTGCGTGTGTGTGTGTGTGTGTTGGGGGTTGGTTTGCTTTGGTGGCGTCCCGAGGAACACTACTGCAGCTCCACCCGCCACGCCACACTCATGCCTCCCGCTCTCTCTGTCTCTGTCTCTCTCCCTCTCTTCGACATGTTCCCTGGTTTTACTCATATTTCCTCTGCCGTGAGCCCCCCCCAATTTCCTCAAGGACGTCGGCTGAATCTACAGAAGGCTCTCGGGGGGTGGGGGTGGTGGGGGGGAAACACGAGAGAGTTTGTTGGATATGTGATAATTCTGAAGCTTCGGCCGGCCTCTATCCTCACGTTCGCCCACGACGCAGCCAGATACAAATATAAACCCCGGCAGTGACTGTGGCAGAAGGAGACTGGGGCGCCTGCCTGCCCCCCTCTCGCTCTCTCTCCCTCTCCTCACCACGGCTTACTCACTGATCAACAGATTCTTCGTATTTTGAAGCGAACGACCTAGAATATCCAGTTCCAAGAGCTGAGACGGCAGGGGAGACGCGCATGGCACCCGCGCTGAGGACAACCAGAGGGAAAAGGGAGGCGTGGGTGGCAAAGGAATCTAAAAGGAACAAGAGTAGAAGCGCCAGAGAAGCAGCAGGAGGGAGTGTGTGGCGGCGGCGGCGGGCGGGTGGCTCGCATGGCTAGTGGAGGCGCTGCTCTGCTGCTGGGCTGGCTGGCTGGCTGGCTGTGTGTGTGTGTCTCTCTCTGTCTCTCTCTCTCTCTCTCCCGCGCTCGACCTTTCCTTCTTCGTTTCCCTCCGCCTCTTTCCTAAGCCGCCCATGAGACCGCACCACCCACCTCAAAGGGGGGGTCTGTTGTGGCTGCTTGCAGTCGATGTTAAGACGTCAGCTTTGCCGCGACCCGTCTTGGCGAGGGTAGGTAGGAGGAGGAGGAGGACGACGACGACGAGGACACCTGGCAAAGCACAAGTGTGTGTGGTGTGTGGTGTGTGTGTGTGTGTGTGTGTGTGCCACAGGTGACATTGCTGGCTTGGCTGGGCCGCCGCCGCCGCCGCCGCGCGAAGGGACGCGGGAGCGCTAGCTGGGGCGTACCTCCTCTCGGCTCTGCAGATTATCACATGGCCGCTGCTGCTGCTGCTGCTGCCGCTGCTGACACCACCTCTGCTGCCCTGACACCGTTAATGCCCCCGGTGCCAACACGCAGCCGCAGATCCAGCGGCCGGGTCTCGAAACTGGGCCTGCAGCAGTTAGGGGAGCGACGACTCGCATCCCAAACGCCTCCTGGCGAGCTAGAGACCGTTGGCTGTTGAACGTGTGACACCACCGTCTCGTTAGACAACCAGCCAGCAGCCCCCCCACCCCCCCCAAGCCAACAGCACGCGAACGCCCTGACACCATCGGCGGCTGAGGAGTTGGACCGCAAACACCACCACCATCCCCGTGCCGGCTGTCAGGATCGTCCATGATTCTCGACCCCCAATGGCACACACACAGTCTTTAAGATCTGTTCAGTGGGAACCGAGTTGGGGGTCATCATCGCCCCAGAGCCCACAACAGCCAGCCAGCCAGCCAGCCAGCGTCGTCCTCCTCCTCCTCCTCCTCATCCTCTCGCCCAAGCCACAGACCTGGACTAATAACTGCGGCTGTGGTCGGGCGGGAAACGCTACGCGCTGCCTCTCACTAAGCCATTCTTAGGACGTACAAAAAGTGTACTGTTGTCTTGAGTTCTCCCGTTAAGAAGGCGTCAGACAAAACAAGACATTTCCTTCTAACACTAGAACCACGGTATATATATATATATATATATATATATATATATATATATATATATATATATATATATATATATATATATATA
>JAYMFT010403109.1:0-18779 GCA_038088735.1 Panulirus argus | reverse complement strand
GGTCTACGTCAGTGGCCGTCGCGGGATAATTCGTTTGCATATGTTATCATCCGGGTGTGGGTGGGTGGTGGCCTCCTCCTTCAGGATGGGGTGTGTCGTCTGGTAGAAAGATCTCACTCTTATTACTGTCGCCTCATACTGAATGATGAGGCCGAATATCCTCACTCGTGCTCACAGATGAGGAGACTCTTTATGTATGAAATGTATCATTATTACAGTCACTTTTTTCTACACCCATAGACAGAGAGAAACAGGCAGAGAGACACACAGACATACACACAGACAGACAGGCAGACAGAGACAGACAGACAGACAGACAGACAAGGCAAAGGATGATCCCAAACTATCCAAAAGTTTCCATCTATCCTCTTCGTCCTGTGTGTTTTGCAGTTCCTCCTCTCCTCACGGCCATCTCTCCGCCACCGCTGCTGCAGCCCTCCACACTTTCAGAAACATTTCAAGAAATTATTTTTTGTGGGGTATCTTTTTTTCGTTCGTCCTTTTACTGCAGCTGAATTTGAAATTTCCATCTTGTTATCTTTTCTCATTCTTTCTTCCCTAAGTTTGTGCATTTCTTGAATTCTTTTGCGTCATTCTTATTCATTTTTTTTTCTTTTCTAATATTCTTATCTAGTTTTCGCTTTGCATTATCCACTGATTCTTTATTTGCATTCATACTTCGCTTGTACTGTCCTAGTTCCTCTTTTCCCTTACCTTCTTTACGTCTGTTACGATGCCTGTGTTCCACCCCTGCTCTCGCTGAACTCGGAGGAAGTGCAAACAGACCGTAGGTCTTCCTCCCTTGTATTCCCGTTTCCCGTGACGGGTCGTTAGCGAGCTGGCCTGAAATATGCCCAGTTTCCCCGCTTGGCGTCGCCCTTAACGCTCTACGTGACGCCGTGGCTCAAGGAGCCAGCCAATCAGGTGAGACATTAGAGCGGCTTTATACAGCAGACCCAAAGTCGTGTCGGGTGACAAATGCCCAACCTCGGCCCCCGTGCGAGCTAGAGCCTCCGTCCGTGTGATTTACCCCGCGCGAAAAAATTGTATCCATATTTTATCCTTAATTGTATGTAAGTGAATCTTTTCACAGGTTCTGGCTTGAGTTGGGCCACAAGGAGTTCATGGCGTCTCCTAGCTTACCATCTCTGACAGATAGTCCTTTCATTTTCATGCACCAGAGATAAAGCTTGTCACATTGGCTCATCTTTCCCGTGGCATGATAGTTATGTTTAAGGAAGCCCTTCGCAGTGGCTTTCTGAAGTAAATATTATGAAAATAAGAAGCCAAGCCAGCTGGCTCATTTGTATTTAGATGTAAACACAATATGCTGGCCAACTTGGCCCGTTTTGCAGGATCAAAGTGTCACACACAATACTCTTTCCTCATGTCAACAAAGTCTTGGTAAAAGGCCTTATTCATCTATTCTTCTTAGTTACATATTCATTCACTTCAATCAATCATTTATGATCTTTATTTCTAACTACGTTGTCTCCATGAAGTAATTTAAGATAAAGATGATCTCTAAACCACATATTTTCTGTTTCGCTCACGACAATCCCTGGCATCCTCTCGCTACACAGCAAGTTGTTACTTATTAGACAAGTGTACTGTTGCTACAGTACACCCTGTAGATAAGACATCTTTAGTGAATAGTTACTACGGCTCGTATTATAAGCTACGGTGGTTGAATTCTTATCTGCTATTTTCACATTTTGGCTATGGATGGCGAGAGGTCGTTTGAAAATTCCCTCAGCAAGAGCTTCTGTCGTTGCCAGAAAGACCACAAAGGAATTAAATTCTCCAGGTGCGTCAGAGTGTCTCACTGTATCGTCTGTGGGATCTGATCTCCTAAACGCAGAAAAAGAAACGAGGATCAGGGCAAGTACATACATCACCTGAATGTACGTTGCCGCTTCCAGATCCTAAAAAGTCAAAGTATATGGTAATATGATATACTGAATAGGAACACAAATTTGTAAGAGATTTATATATTTCTTTACTGAAAATATCTAAGCTATGAACATGACCCTAGTGGCCCGGAATGTTGTTACTGCTGAACTATGCTGAAGTTTCGTTTTCTATCATAAGAATAACTTAACATAAATGATCACTAACATCATCATTATCATGTTAGCTAACAACAAAATTAAGAACATTGCTATGGTTCGAACTCTTACCTTCACTGTCAACATTCAAGTCTCTCACCATCTTTAACTTCCCACTTGGTCATCATCAACATCATCATCATTATCAATCTCGGTATCATCATTCTCATCCTCACACCTTCCATCAATATCATTAATATCATATCATCAGCATAAACGCTGTTTAAAATTCTCAGGGTGCTGAGAGGATTGGCAGTGGAGATAGTCGACAAAAAAGTCTACGGACCCAGCCTACCATGTTCCACTATGTGGAGACATTATGTAGAGCCTTGAACTAATGCATAGCGGTGCGACCCTTGAGCATGACGGCACAACCCTTGGGTATAATGAAGTGACCTTTGACCTGATCCTTTAGGGTGAAGCTAATGCTTAGGTCATCACATGTATCTATCTTTTCAAAGTAGACAGTATTTCACTTTTGCATATGAAATTTTAAGTTAACATTTGTGTTCACGATATCAAATTTCCCTACAAATTCAACATGTATCTCGTGGCATACACAGTATAGCGTGAGCAACAGCATAAGAAAATAAGTATATCATCAAATATTTTACCCAAACAATAGTATACAAAAAACATTAAAGTATTAAATCGTAACACAAATTACTCCCGACTTATGAGTCTGTTTTCCTTATCGCGTACTCTATCATCATGGTATACACTCCTGGATAAGGAGCAATAATTACTGAACCTGAGGGAAGTGGAAACCATAGCGGGAAGAAGAGAACTGGAATGATGAACATGCAAATGAGAGAGAGGGTGAGAGGTAGGATAAAGGAAGGATGAAAGGGAACGGGGTGGTTGTGGGTGGGGGGCTAAAATCACACCAGGAGGTGAAGATATAGAAAGACATAAGACAGATACACTCTGTTTGGGTGGCGGCTAGAGAAAACAAATAAGTCAATGGTCAGGTTTTCATTATGTACGTATCTGTACTCTTACCAAACCGATTGATCTATAATTCTCATATATCTTCCATTATCACAAACAGCCTCGAACAGACCCAGCGGTCTGTTGCTGTTTGAATTCCTTTGTATTCTTCTGTGTCCTTAACTCTTCATGAATCCATTAGACACCCGTGTATTCATATCCTAAGAAGTAAAACAGTCTGTAAAACAGAAATACAGTCAGTAATAGAGAAAAAATGTCAGCTACATATCTTGAAACTGAAGTTGTCTTATATATCAACGAGCGGATCCCACTCTGCCCCCGGAAGTATAACCACAAACCACTTCATTTATCCTTTGAGACGAGAGAGGCAGCATCGCCATCCCTCGTCGACATCTGGCGGTAGGAGGCAACAACATCATCATAGTAGGTCGTTAAGGGAGCACCATCCCACCAATAGCTCTCTCTCTCTCTCTCTCTCTCTCTCTCATGGACAGGTCCCAGAAGGCCTGGGGTGTAATGGTCCCTGATCTGTGGCCTTCTGCTGCTTCTTCCTCCATCTCACGATGAGAGACTCAGGTCGCTTGTTGTGGCTGAGTAGCCACTGTCGGTGAAACCAAAGTGTACAACAAATACGATTCCGAAGTACAGTTTCTCTGACACACACAAGATGTCGTACAAGGTACTTTGTACTGTCATGTCTTCATTTTTTTTTTTCAGTTTGATGGCCTATAGTTTGAATAATTCTTCTGTAGTCTGCCAGAGTTAAGGTAAGGTTCTATGAATATTCTTGAAGAACATCGAACCCACAGTGTCTCTTTTGGAGAGTATAGATTTTGTTTGTCAACTTTAAGGTATACTGTTCGCTTCCAGGAATTTTTCTCTGTCCAGAGTCAGAAACTAAGAGTGACGTATCAATGCTGCTATTTCAACACTGCTAAAAACACATTACCAAGATATTTATCAAGATCAATTACGTCTCAGTAAATCACACTGGTCATGTAATCAAAATTGAGATCCACTGGGACCATTGTCTTCCTTAATCCAAGATACTGAGGAAATGAATTTTGTATCTAAACTATTCTCCAGACATTTTTCCGTTCGCGTAACTCCAGAAAACGCCATGTCTCTGGGAGTAAATAGTTTACTCCATCAGCCAATGATTTATTCGTTTACACAACACTATTGAGCCACAAGGATTTCCCCTTTCCTTTCTGTCCTAATCATTATAGACGGTTCATTCACGGAAGTTTTCAGGTAATGTTATTCTTGAGTTCCTCATCCGATTGAGATAGAGAGAGAGAGAGAGATAGATAGATAGATAGAGAGAGAGAGAGAGAAAGAGAGAGAGAAAGGATCAACCACCAACTACTCCTCTCACCTGGACTGTCTTGTCAGCCAGTGTTTTCATTCCATTTTCTCTGTATTGTTCTTTAACTGTCCACTTTGTTTACCTATGTCAGTCTATATATATATATATATATATATATATATATATATATATATATAAATTCAACTGCTATTCCTCGTCTTTCATTCCACTATTTAGCCGGCCAGTATATCATCCGAAGACTGATTGATCTCTTCGTGGAAATTTTTCAAAATCTTTGCATTACTTACAAGTCTCAGTTAGCTGGTACATTATGCATCATAGCAATGGATCTCAGAGGACGCGGAACTGCTGGGACGGTTCCTCTCACGTCCCTGTAGCTGTACCGGAGCCAAGGACGTGGCCAGACACCTGCCTCAGAGCCCGGCAGAGGACATGTACATAACATCATCCCAGTGTACTTTGCCTCTCAACAGACACATGACAGTAGATGTTGCAGGGGCAAAGACACGAGGCCGACTGGCCTCTTTCTTGCCTGCGTGTATCGCAACGTGAAAATTCATATAAGGAGAGGGGTCAAGAAAGGCTCACCTGTCAGTGGATCTTGGACTTGCATAGTGACGGCTCAGGCTAAATGACAATCGAGCACTCGATATTCCATGAACAAGACTCACTAAGAACTTGGTTTCTAGTTGTTGTTTTCATCGTGTCTCCTACCACACCAGGTGGGTCCTTTTGTTCCGTTCACCTCAGCGACCGTAGAGTTTTATACGTAGTTCTATCACCTCAAGCGTAAGTCAAATGAGCTTTTATGAACCTGTGTGCGTTGTATTTTGACAACCCACACATTAGGCTCCGACAGCTGGTGCAACCCAGAGTGTTGGATGTGTTCAACTGACGACTTCATCCGGGACCAAGTGAACCTATGGTTTATTTGGCTCACGTATAACCACTGTTGTCCCAACGAGGTTATAGTACTAATGACTGATAGTCGTCCCTTTGTGCAGCAGTCCAGTATGATCCCTGATCTTCGTTGTGCAACAGGGTAGCGAGGACAATGACCCTTACAATGAAAGAGTGACACAAGATCTGTTTGAGAGGTCAGGGATAAGAGATCTGTTGACAGGTCAGGGGTCAGATTAAACATGAAGCATTTTAGTTCATTTTATCTTCATTTATTGTTTCCCATTATGTTGGAGAACATTCCTGTCTTTTTAGGGTAATCTTATCTTCTTTTCTCTTCTCTGGGAATTCTCCTGTCTTTTCCCCGAGATGTTCAGTCAGTGTTCAGCCTGGACCGCTGCTATTGATTTTGGCTGCTTGCCTGCCTCCTGCCGTCTTGCTGTGAGCCGGGAGACCCCCTGCCGTTCCAGCCAGGCCCATTACGCTTCCCCGGGAGGGGGGCTAACATGGCCACCGGACCATCTCCACAAGTTGGGCAAATAACAAGATTTCCAGCCGCCTATTGCCATCTGTCGCCACAGCCAACACAAGAACAGAAAATCTCGCCTGTGGAAACTGCAAAGTGAAAGATGCCATTTGGTCACTTCGAAGCTCCTTTAAATTACTTATTTTCTTTGACGTCCAGTGAGAAGAGTTAAGTAAATCCTGATCACTAGAGTGAAGTAAATAAGTTTCGGTCTGTCTTCCTGACACAAGAAAGTTACCAGACGCGGAAGTCTATGTCTTTATCGTAACCAATAAACAAATGAATGAGAAAATGAATATATAAATGAATAAAAGACAGGAAGTGATAGATACCTTCCTTCACTGTGAACTATGCTGTCATTAATTAAGTTATAACAAAAGTCTCAAGACTAGATAAAAGAGAAAAGTGATAATCTCCCATTCTTTAACTTCCTCATACAGAGACAATCAAAGGAGTTAGCAAAGACAGTCAGATTAATATTCTAGGTTGTGGTTGAGGTTGTGAGTAAACTGAAAAATAATATTCTAGGTTGTGGGTGAGGTTGTGGGTAAATTGGGACAGATAATGGATAATGAGACACCAATCATACACATTGCTACTTGCCAATAGATCAAAATAAGATAATTTTCACCAGAATGGCTCTGGACGCGACCCCTCTCCTCACAATTCTCTTTACAGCCCCTGCCCGCAGTCTCCCACACCACCGCTCCCCACAATACATGCTTTGGCCCTCCACACAGTTCCACATTAAGTCGTGGTCCTCATACCCTCCCACGTTGAGGCTTAGTCGCCACGCACACTCCCACAGTAGTACCTGGTTCCCACACAGTCCCAGAGTGGTACCTAGCTCCCACACACTCCCACAGTAGTACCTGGTTCCCACATAACCCACAGTAACATCCATTTTCCTTTCCTCTTTTCGATCAATTTTCTAATCATCTTTCCTTTCACTGTATTTCTGCTTACTTTCCCTTTCACCAATTTCTATTTTCCTTTATTATTTCTTTTTCTTTTTTACTTTTCTCCCTCTTCTTTCTTGCTTCTTCTTCCTTTCATCTATTTTTCTTTCTTTTTGGCTCCACCCTCTTCCTCTTTCTCACTATCTGTCTATCTCTCCTCTCTCACTCTTTACCTTCTTTACTTTCTCTTTCTATTTCCCTCTCTTTCTCTCTCCCCACGACAATACTTTCCCCCAATCTCTCTCTTGCTCAAGCAATAAGAAGGCCGGTGATTGGTTCCCATTATTTCCTCCACAGATCTTTCTCCGCCAATCCCGTCCGTCGTTACAATCGGCTTAACAATGGACTGTCTCAAGTCTTCCCAGTATTTTACCACAACAGCCGCTCCGTCGTGCGTATATAGCCAGAAAGTCTGGGCATTTCTCTCGTGTGCGTCTCAGTGTCTACCGACACTGGTAACGCTGGTGCCATCCAAGCTACTGTCCCATAGAGAGTGGTAACACTTGTGCCATCCAGTTTACTGTCCCACTGGGACGGGTAACACCTGTGCAACCAAGCTCCTGTCCCATTGAGAGTGGTAACACTGGTGCCATCAAAGTCCTTGTCCAATCGACACTGACATCTCTGGTGCCATCCAGAATGGCAGTACTGCTGCCATTCTGTTTTTCTTCGTCCTACGCAACTTACAAGCTTTCCTCTTCCTCCTCTTCCTCCTCCTCCACCACCACCTCCTCCTCCTCCTCCTCGTCTTCCTCCTCCTCCTTCTCCTCCTCTTTTTTGTTTCATTGTTCTTGTGCAATTTCCTTTTCCTTCGTCTTGTTCTTTATCATTTTCACTTCTCTCTATTCCTTCTCTTCCATCTCCTTTTCCCTGTCCCCCTTCTCTTTTACATCAGCGAGGCCTCTCTTCCTTTTCCTCCTTATCTGTTCCTCCTTCACCCCTTCCTTCCCCACCCCTTCTTCCCCCTCCTCCTCATCTTCTCCACCCTTTTCCTGCACCACCTCCTCCTCCTCCTCCTCCACCTCCTGCCACCTCCTTGGCGAATCCCCGTCTGGTGCCTCCGGTGTAGGGAAATTTCCCTGTGTGATTGATAAGGAGGTTGTAGATCAGAGTAAACAACCCGGGAGAAAAATTCCCTGTTTCAGGTGAATTTCTTTTCGCACGGATCCTCTGAGGTTTCCGTTCCTTTTCCCTACGTTCACCCACTGCTTGAACCCGAACGTATTTCTCTACATACACGCCGTTCGTGTCGGTAAAACAGAACCCCGTAAAGTGTCAGTCTGTTGACTCCTGTGCCCGGATGTGGATAATGACAGACAAAGGGATGGAGGCGTTTAGGGAGAAACCCGACGGACTAAAGGCGATGGAGAGCGGCGTTTCTCCCCTGAACGCTGGGCCGGCGGGGAACAAACTGGACTTTCTAAAGCCCATTTGTTGCGCTTTGGGGGAAAACTTTGGCTGTGTTTTGGATTGCCAGCAGCAGCCTGTGTGTCTCTCTCTCTCTGGGCAACGGGTTTATTTTTCCTTCTGCCGAACACTGGTTTGGGTCAAGGGACACGAAGGATAGATAAGATGACTAATGGTTATCTCTCTTATCTGTTGGTATTGTGTTATTGTCGCATTTCCTTGCTTTCTGATGATGGTAGGAAGTACAGACAAGATTTACCAGACTAGTTTGAGAAAAGAGCAAACAAGTTTGTGATAGCTGTCCACTCTTTTTAGCGTCTTCTTTTATTCCTTCATTTCTCCTCCCTTTTCATTTCATCTTCTTACCCCTTCTCTTTGCCTCCACCGCCTGCCTCTTTGCTCTTCTTCACTTGCCCTGACACTGCAAGACTCATCAATACGCCCCATGCCGAACACTCCAGGCATACCTGATGGTCTCCACTCTTCCAATCCTCCTCCAATGCGTCTCTGTCCATCAACAAGGTCTTCTTAAGCTGCTCCTGGCTTTCCTCCTGGCCTCTGGCAATCAGCTGGACCGCCATACAGACGACCCGTCAGGCTCAGCGCCATGACACACCCCTCCATCTTTCTCTCATTATCCGAGTCCTCCGTTAATGGCTCCGGCAACATGATAAAGGAGAATGAATAGCATGAAGATCAGCGTAACGGAAGACAAAGATGAAGCAGGTTTCCAGGGAGAGAGAGAGAGAGTGATCAATCAACGCCCTCATGGATGGTAGAAAAGTCGAACATGCGAATACAGAAGATTTAGATAATCTCAACAGAGCACTTACGAGGAAATTCCCCTCGAAAAGAGTGCAATTTTTCCCCTAGGTTCAGGACTTGGAGGAACTCCTGGCCTCTGGGATGGGGTACTTGTGGGATTCTCCAGCCTTAGACTCAACATTCTGAAGGTCTTTCCTTGAGCATCTGGTTCATGTGTCCATTTATCTTTCTTTTTTTTTTTCTCTCTCTCTTCGTCACTCAGTCAGTCTGTCTGTGATTCTCTTTTTCTCTCGCTTTTCCTGTTTCTCATCTTTTCTCTTTCTCTCCTTCATTTCTCGTCTTCTCTCCCCTTAAACTGTTCAAACAGGCTGTTCCTCTCTCCAGCCTCCTCTATTGTTACCTTCCCTCAGCACTACGACTGGTAATGTTTACTGATACTTAGCCAGAGCCGAGGCCCGTCTCCCCACCCTCTCTCTCCCTCCCTCCCCCTCCCCCTTCCCTCCCTCACTGAAGCATTTTATACCCTCATGTTTCTGGCTCGTGTGTGTGTGTGTGTGTGCCTTGTTGTTGCTGGTAATGTATTTGTAGTCCCATTCTTGTAGATCGGTATTGTTGTCGTCCAGTTTATGGTGTTTGTATACTTTTATACGGCCTCTTTTTCCTTCTAGAGTTCTTGCAGCGAGCGAAATGAGCAGGACTTTTATGGCGAAAATAGCCACGGCTTTTCTGGATCTGTATTTCAGAAAAGGTATAAATCTATTGGTTGCCTTCTGTCCGCCTGATGGGATCAATTTGGATGCTATCTAGTGAAGGTTATTAGTACAGACGTAAGGTAGTGAAGATAATCGTGTAGTGAACGTGAGGGTGTGGTAAGCAACCTTTATAATCAACTTCCCAGAATTATTCTTGTTCAGAGCAGGACGAAGAAGCTATATGTCTACATATCATTAATGTTGTTGTCGTATTTCTGTGCGTCTGTCTGTTTATGTCAAAGGAAAGTTATATCATGGATGTAGTGAAGATGGCCTAAACGGGGATTAGGGGGGGGGCGAGGATGGATAATAGAGTAAAAAAAAAAATATCATGGTAAAGTGAAAAAATGATTAACATTGGGTTCTTCAGCGTCGCTGTGCAGACTCAGCCCTCGGCTTCGTCTTGTAGGCTCACAGCTTCGTCCACTAAGGGACTCAATAAGCGGCAATGCAACCGCCAAGACACCTAAAGAGTGTGACCGTCTTTACCCAACGTTCAAATGCCTTCGTTCTCCATAGGCACCACACACTATGGACCTTGTTGAAGACGTAGATGGGGCCCTGTAAGAGCGGATGTACCGCCTGCTGTAGCCACTTCTGCACTGTCAACGCTTTCCGTAGCGACCACAGTTGCTGGAGCTTGTGGAGGGCGTGCGAGGGGAGCAAGAACAGTTGTTTCGTCTTTCTTGACCACCATCTGAAGGCGGTGTTCATGTTCGAGGCTCGAAGGTGTACTAGGCATACGTCCTCCGCTCCTGTCAACAAATGCCACAGGCGGACCCAGACACCCTCGGCCGCCTGAGTGGCTCTGCACTTCCTGACCGCGTGGGAGCGGAGGACCTCGCCCTGGACGTACAAGGACACAGACAGCGCAGCGGCGACTCCCACGGTGAGGAGGACGGCGGCGAAAGCCATTCCCGTGCGATCCCAAGATCGCGGTGGCGTAGGGGTTGGAGGCTGCGGAGTCTTGCGACCGGGGCAGGGGTAACGAACGCCGTACATGGCGCCGCTCCTCAGGAGCTTATAGCAGGTGGAGCAATCGGAGGGGCACCTGACCACGCAGTGGCCCGAGCACTCGCACCATTGGGATTCACGGGACACCTCGGCCACGGAGGGGTTCATAGCCGGCTTGTCGTCCCACTCGCAGCTGAGGGCCACAGGACGTCGATCGCGGGAGTTCGTGATGGAGTCGTTATGCATGGTTTTGAAATTTCAACAAAGCAGCTTCGATTAATTATATGAATACTTGTGATGGCTAAATGTCACATGTTTGTCAAATGTCAAATTCAAGTATCTGTCAACGCTTCGATGAGATTTTCGTTTTTTTTTTTTTTTTCTCTTTCCTTGTCTAGATCATCACAACTTTACCGACTACCAAAATAACGTCACCAGGACTCACCTAACATGACCACTACACTATCACGCACCACTGCAGTATAGCAACACATCATGACTTCCACCTCCTCATCTTCACTCACACCATTACTACCGGTTCACAGTCACCGCTGCATCTCCACTATTGACCCTAGTAACCAATCATCTTCACTATATATTCGTCAGTTACGTTCAGTTTCAATAGTGCAGATCCAAAACATATTCCCGCGTGATTTCTCCATACTGGAGGTGACAAGAACATAATGTCAAGTGCCTTAACGTTCGTCGCGTTCCCCTCCGTGTAGCTCTGGGCAGGAAGTCAGAAGAGAGAGACAAACCCTAAGAGACAGTGAGATCAAAATATCATAGGGACAGAAAGCATTACATTACCCAAAACAACATCCTGAACAATATAATACCAGAATCATGTACTCTAACACAAGTTATGTATTTTACAAACATTTTAAATAAGAACGAAATAATTTGGTGTCGCATTTCGATCCAGTCCAGGGAAAGTTTCCGAATGTATATTTTTCTTTACCAAGATGAACGGTTTCGCGAGGAGGATCTGATGCCTTCTAGATGGGTTGGAAGAGGAGAGGAGGAGGAGGAGGAGCATCAGCAGCCAGTCCGATCAACAGGCGGGCGAACCCTTATCCCGACTGTCTCATATTTCTCGGCTGGCCGGGTCACTGGTGCCAGCGAGATGGGAACATTTCTGAGTTTCTCATTGATTTCCCTCGACCGACTTTCGGGAATGTGAGAAACGAAAAGAAGTTGCCTGTAGCACCATCCGCGAACCTCGCCTCTTCAAGAGTGATAATTGGGTTCCAAATGGACGCATCAGTGTTTGTCTGTACCATCGTCTTAGATCGTCACTTTTTCATCAGCGTGAACCGCCGTGAGAACATGAGACAAACGCCTTCGGCCAGAAGCCGTGTTGTGAAGCGAAGGCGACGAGATCGGGGTCCCGAGTAGTTTCTTGACTTCTGAAGATGGATATTGTCTGCCCTGCCAAGACGGACCTGAGGGTCTTACTCCGGGGGGGAGATATATTGCCGAAATATGCGGTATATCAGAGGGGAGAACGGGAAGTCTAGAAGTATGTCCGAGTCATAGAGAGAGAGTGTCAACAGAGCTGACCTTACCTGATGATTGAATTAAATACAGATTTAGCAGAAACTCTCTCTGGAGCCATTTTTTTTCCATCTATATAAAACCCGTGTGAATTCCCGCCATGCGTCAACAGCTCGTGCAACATTCTGCCGGTAAAATGATTGGTAAAAACTATGTCAGATATGACGTAATGAAGGGTTAAGTGAGGGGCGGACCAGCCGGGCCCGTCACCATGACGGCGTCACCTGTGACGGCCCTCAGGGGGGGGCTGTCGATCACCTGTCACCCGACTGATCGACGCTGGAGAGAACAAGGCTGGTGGCGGGACGGAGCCTAAGGCAGTCGACAGAGCGAAACCTGAGATACACTCCTACGGTCGGGGGGGAAATGCACCATCTAGAAATTAACAAGTAATCATCAAGGTGTTTTAGTTTAACTGAGACTTACGTAATTTAGATCAGTGAACAAGGCTTTTATGATCCTGATGGCAACCATCCCTGTGTACTGAAACGGTGTGACTCTGAACTTGCACCTGTACTTGCTTGCCTGTTCCTTTTCTGCTACAAACCAAAATTTTGTTCTTCACTTTTTGGAAGCATGCGTTCATACATCCCATCCCTAAGAAGCGTGACCTTCCTAATCCCTCTGACTACCGTCCATTTGCTTTGATATCTGCCATATCCAAAGTTGGAATCCTTTCTCAACTCCCATGTCCTCAGATATCTTGGATATCACAGTCTTCTCTCGAATCAAGAGTAAGGCTTCCGTAAGGCGAGATCCTTACTGTTAATATCGTTTCCTATCTTGACCCCATTGCCCTGCGTCGCATTGTTGGTTCACTTTCCCTCTTCTATAGGTATTACTTTGGCTTTTGCTTCCGAGAGCTGGTTGCTTGTGTGCCCCCACCACTAGCTAGACCACGCCATACTCGGCAAGCTGCCGCGTCACATGATTACTGTGTGGCCGTTGTATCAACTCTAGGGTGGGCCGTTTTGATGACTGTTTTTTCCCCTGCACCTCGAAGCTTTGGAACTCGCTATCTTCTCATGTCTTTTCCAATAACTATGACCTAGCATATTTCAAGAGACAGATTTTCACTTCCTCCAAAATTCGTAAATACTTTCCCTTATCTATTCTCTTTCCCCTTTCCAGTACTGACTTTTTTATATTTCCATTAAGGCCCGGCCTTGATGTGGACTTCTGTCCGTGACTGGAGCCTCCAGTGCAAAAAAAAAAAAAAAATTTCGCTGATGTTCACATACAATACGCAATGTTCCATATATCTTGTTCACATACAATGCCCCGGGTCTTGTTCACATACAGACAGTATACAGTGTCTCGGATCTTGTTCATATATACAGCAAATAGTGTTCGAATTTTGTTCGCATACAGTAAGCAAACTCTCGGGAATGGGGAGGACAGAAATGTATGCGGCTGTACAATAAGCCAATGTTATATATAGGAGTATATATTTCTCTCTCTCTCTCTCTCTCTCTCTCTCTCTCTCTCTCCCCTACGGTCAGCAAAATCATTAACGCCAATTACATAGGTTTACCAAGAACAGAAGCACTCAGTCTTTCAAAGCAAGTGCCAAAAAGCTGTAAAATAACTAAATACAAAAACCCTTAATAATTATCACACATTCATATAAAATCTCCTGAAAGACATCGTAACACTAACAAAAAAAAAAATATTCACAGGACAATAGGACTTTCAACTATATATATATATATATATATATATATATATATATATATATATATATATAAAGGAACATACACCCTCTCTCCAAAAGCGAACCCAAAGACTAAAAAGAGAAGGATAGAAAATATATATATATGGAAATGCAGGAATAATGTCATTTCCATTCCCAGTCCGGTCATGATGGGGGAGAGTGCCACAGGCGACATCTGTGTGGGGAAATTGGAAATCTATCCTCCCTTTTAATATTCCCTCTTACTCTATTTTCGCTTTTCTAAGTCGGGTTCGCTAACACACTCTAGTGCATTTATTTGCCACTATCATTGACAGAAGTTGCCTGAATGCTTGTCTTGCTCTCATTCAGGAGCGTTAGTGTTGGCAACACAATATTGTGTTGGAGTATTAGCGTACGCAACACAGAACTGCGTTTGAAAATGAGAGTGTACGCAATACAGTACTGTGTGTCAATGTAACAGTTTTGTGTGTAGCCAGTGTTTTGTGGAACATAATACTGAGTTTGAGAATTAATGTACGCAATAGAGAATTGCGTTTTAGCAATAACGTATACAGTATATTGATTGATACGCAATAAAACCATACAAAACCTCAAACACGGGTTGGCATACCAGAACCACACGGGGTAAATTTCACAATACGCAAACTCGCGTATAAAGCATTAGTTTGAACATTAATGTAAGCAGTGTAGTATTGCGTTGACGCATCGATGCAGGCAGCGTAGCTCTGTACTTGTACGCAAATCAGTATTGCGTTTGAGCTTTAGCGTACACAATACAGTGTTCTGTCAGCTCATGGAAACATATGAGTGTACGAGACAAGAGGGAGATCTTGGTAGGAAATACAACAGTACAAACTGAGTCGTCTCTTTCTAACATTTGAGAAGTATAACATAGTCAAGGCTCTGCTGACATACACTGGGAGACAGTACCAACGTACCTACGAGTACCTACGATGAGATCTTGCCCCTGCCCCCCCTGAAAAAAAAGGGCGAGGCTAACACGTAGCACTCACCGCAGGAAAATGTAGAGTTACGCAAAACGAATAGTATGGGTTACATACCGTTTGGAGTTATATGTGAAATAGATAGATAGATAAACTGGACACAAAGACAGATCAGATAGACAGATAATTAGAGATATTTATTATCTATCTAATCTATTACACCCGTGTCTCGCAGGGCACGTTGAATACATCCCCCCCCCCACACACACACACACAACACATACATACATATACGTATAACACCCATCCACGCACACAAACAAACACACAAAACATATGTACATAAATGTAGAAAACCCGTACACACAGACACACACATACAAAGTATATACAATCAAGAGCCACCAAAGTGTGGATGGCGAGCAAGAAGCACATCCAAGCTGTCGTCCGCTAGCAAATATTTACAGATATGGAGTACACTCTGTCCCTGTGGTAGTAAGTCTGTCACTGTGGGACACTGAAGGCATTAGTGGTCAAGGGCGTTTGGCTTTGGGACGGCTGCACAGTTTGCAGGAGGAGAGCTGCGGCACACGTCCTCTGCTTGGGAGACAGACATGCCACGGACTGGCCGGTACCCCAGCCTGAGCCGAGCATTTACAACATTGTGCCTACGTACCATGAGGCCATGTCGGCGGTACTTGTGACGACTCTGAAGAAAGCGGTCGTGGTGGTGGTGTATGGACACACTGTTGGCCCTTTCTGCGTCCCCGCGATGCACTGTCATGTCGCGAGCAGCTGAGTCTATGCTGTTTCTAAAGCACCGGAGGGAGGGCACAGTATTCGCGTCATCCAAGCCCAGCGTACGGGCCGCCTTGGCAAGACGATCCACCGTGTCGCTTCCAGCAAGCCCGATGTGAGAAGGCGTCCGCACGAAGGACACGACAAGAGAGGCATCGTGGGCGATGGCGAGTTGACACAGGATGTCTTGTACGACACGGGCCACAGCTGGGTCTTGGCGAGGAAAGGGCGTGGAGGACCGACTGGGAGTCACAGACTATTACGCGATTCACTCCTCGTCGAACAAGGAGAGTCACTGCATCCAGGACGCCGTGACGTTCGCAGAAGGCGGAGCTCGATGAGTTGGGTAGCCTGCGGCCGAGCCATTCACCCTCCACAGGCGGCTCCATGGTGGGGGAGTACATGGCACACGCTGCACTCCCGTCTGCCTGCACTGACCCGTCAACATAGATACGGTGTGCGGCGGGGAACTGACGTGGACACACCGGCGATGGTCTCCAGGGGCAATTGCTTCTGCAGGACTGGAAGGGCGTCTTTGGAGGCAGGTCGAGCTCCGACTGCATGTTGACTATACGAGTGGAGAGGGAACATCCCAGGATGAACCTCATGACTCGATTCTGGAATTTTTCAAGAGGCACTAGTGCTTTTCTGGGAAGCTGACTAAAAGGGCAGGAGACAGATAGTCAACAACTGACCGAAGAAATTGGATGTATAGAGGGTCCTCACCAGCGGGATAGAGACACCTGTGGCATTGACGGGAAGCCACTTGATAGGCTCGAAGCGAGGCTACAGACGGTCAAGAAGGCTCATCACGATGGGATGAATCCGTTGTCGTGTGGGTATAGAGGGGGTGACCCAGACTGGTGCGCTTAGGCATGTGTACTGCGTGCAGTGAGGGACAGCATTTCCACCCATGGAGAAGATCCTGCTGCTCTTTTCCGAGGAGGAAAATGAGAGAGAGATAGAGAGAGAGAGAGAGAGCCACCCTAGCATCCCTTGGCCTCATCTACGCTCATCCCTTCATTTGACTTTACAGCTCTTTTGATTGGCCACTGTTCTTCACAGCCTTGGAAGAGGCTGGCCATTCACGTCATTTATAGCTCCTCTCATTGGTCGTAAAGATCCTTTATCGTAATGGGCTCGGATGTTATCGACGTGGGATTGGATGACTTGTGATTGGTGGGGGGAGGGGGTTAGGGCATAGTGATTGGTGATTGGTTATTGATCGACTATGGGGCCCAGTGAACAAGAGATGCGAAGATATACATGCAATTCACAATGAATAAACAGAAACACAAGCGCTCACAATCATATACAAGCACACATTCTTGCACACACACACACACACACAAACACACAAAAGAACTTGCCCTTGGTAATTAGCGCCTACCTAGGTAATACTGGAAGGGTCTGGAACGTCAGTGCCCTCATTAAAACTTTGCAGCTAGTGTCCAGATTCTTCGTTTAACTCAGGACACTTTTCAGTTCCTGCGCCTCGACCCAAGACCATCTACGTCTCTTTCAGACTTCGCAGATCATTTACGATCAACCCTTCCTTCTTCTCCGCCAGATCACTAGGGCTGCTTGTACAGGTGGTGCAATGAAGGAAATATATGTTAGGTCATCTTCGATCCCGTCTACACAACTTGTCAAGTGCCTCTTAAAACGCTAGTCCTCTCCATTCTCTTCAGACATTATGCCTGTAACTTACCTCAAAGTTAGGAATGAAATGTCTACACTAGCTCCGCTTTCGTCACCTCCTGCCACCAGAGATCCCTCGTCCCCTGGTCGCAGTTTGGCGCCACTATTGCACTTAAACCATTCAAGTTCGTAAAGACCACTGGAAGAGGCACTCCGTCCTAACCACTGTGAACATCAATTATTAGTAGACTATCACCCTCGTGTTTGGGTAAAGACTCTCCTATTAAACGCCTGTGTTAATACCTCACTGGTTATACTGTGAGTGCTTTTGTACTCTTCTAGTCTTTGACTGCAGTCGGCTCAACAAACCTTTAATGATCACTACTTTCACGACTTATCATTATTATCATTAATATTACAATTATTATTGTTATTATAATCATTATTATCATTACTACTATCATTATTATCATTATTATTATCATTATCATTATTATCATTATTGTCATTATCATTTTCATTTATACTTTCATTATCATTATCCTTATCATAAACGCCCAAAAATACATACTTCTTTTCCCAAACACTCGCACTATGCAATTTCATCTAATACCAGCTTTATAAGTGATAAACGTAATATTGTCCTGTATGCAAGAAATTTCCTTGACTGTAAAGAATCCTCTTCTTTGCAGCGAGTGTGTAATTATCCCCAAAATCTTGGGTATCTCCTTCGTTATACAATAAAAATAGCCCCTCATTATAACTGGGTCATTATCATCTTCCCCTTCATCCTATCTTCTTCAACACTCATCACCCATCGTTACCATCTACGTCATCATCATTATCAGCATGACGATTCTGATGAATGCAAATCACCGATATCATGCTTCAGTAATGGGATTCGAAGCATCGACCACTCAGATGACAAACTCGAATGAGTCTTTTGGCAACTGTCAATCTGAGTGACTTTCTGCTCTCTGCCCCGTCTCTGTCATCTGTCACAACAATCCTCTTTTTAAAGAAATAGCTGGAGATCTATGCCTCCTAGCAGGGAAGTGTATCAAGATAGAAATCTCTCAAGATAATCTTAGGAACGGATCCATATCTTACGGTGAAGGGAATCAATTGAAGACGAGCTGTGGACCTTGGCAATATAGATACTTATAGAATTATAGCTATCTGTATCTGTGATGGTGGCAGGAATTGGAGTTTGTACACATATGTTGGCTTAGCTTTTGCTCTGCTGGGGGGTTGTGGCGTGATGGAGTTGGTGTAGGGGAGGGAGGAAATGGCGTAGGGTTGGAGGAAGATTTAGGAGGAGGAGGAGGAGGAGGAGGAAGATGAGGAGGAGGAGGAGAAGCGAGGAGGAGAATCATATTCTGTGTTATACCCGAGTTGTTTTTAAATCTCTCTCTCTCTCTCTCTCTCTCTCTCTCTCTCTCTCTCTCTCTCTCTCCCCCCCCCCCTCCGCCCCTCCCCCCCCCCCCCCCC
>JAYMFT010403098.1:0-18779 GCA_038088735.1 Panulirus argus | reverse complement strand
CCCCGCCTCTTCCCCCCCCCCCCCAACACACACACACACACACACACGTTTCTCTGACGCTTTGAATTTTGGCATCTACGATCACTTTCACTGCCAGTCGAAAGGACCCAACCTGTAGCTTTGCCGGGCGTCTCGCCTAACGTAATGGGTACGTGTTCATGTGAGGCAAATCATCACACCGAGGGACAAAGAAAAGCACACTACTATTTCAGGATTTTCTGACTCTGCCGTACAGGGATCTGTCCTCAATATGACGGCCCTCAAGCCACCCGCCGGAGCCGCAGGGAACAGCGGTAGTAACAAAAGACCAGAGATGAACAACAGATTTGACACGCCGATTTGTTACGCGGCACCAGATTAACTACACAGACTTCTCTCAGTCCTTTTATTAAAACGAAAAAAAAAAAGATACTGATGGCCAGACTCGGGCAGCTAAGACGGTAAAACGAATAATTGGCGGTGATTGGTTGACTAAGGTGAAATATGCCAAACATTGCAGTGAAGGATCTTCTGAAGCTTCGAAAGTTCCATTATCACGATATTCTTGCCACTATATATATACTCGTGTCCATGTAATAATTAACGGGAGTCACTTTCCGTTCTGACTTCAGTGAAGATGATTTCGTGCAGGAACTGTCGATTCAGGACGTTACAGGTACAAGGTTTATTTCAATGTTTGTAAACGGCCAGCGAAGATAGACCCCCCTATAGTTACCACGACCTTCGTGAAGTCTCGACTTCCCGAAGCAATCTCAACTGGATACATATAACCTCCTCCGCTATTATAAGTACCAGAAATACGGACACCCCGAAAAATCTTGGACTTGCAGCCAGATGCTGAAATACGCCAGCGAGGAACTTGTTGCGGACATATGGGTTCGTCAAATGCGTTCGCTGTAACGGCAACCTGAATATTCAAGCGTGGACTGGAAACGTCGACTGTTCAGGTTTGAAGAGGAAGTCTGTACAGTTAAAGCAATGAACAGCATTTAATACGACGAAGCAAGGAAGACTTACGAGACTCCGAAACCCAGTAAATTTTACGATATGGCATTGAAATGCAAGCCTACCAATCTCGCCCGAAAGGTCCTTAAAACTCCTAGCCAACTAACTGAGTGCTGCCTGGTGCACAGGTTTGGAACTACGTCCTTGCAAATGAGTAGCCAATTCAGATGAACCTGCAAGTTCGAATCAACAGCCTCAAGTTCATTTTTGAAGTAACAGATGGCGCACCGTGCGTTTATGAAGGGGACGGGGTAGACGGGGTGAAAAGTGAAGGGGGGGGGGAGGTTTGGTTGAAAATAACGTAACGGAAGGTTCACATCCTAATCATATCATCTTTCAATGATAATTACGAAGATGAGGACAATACTGACGCCACGAAATAGTAATAAATCTTAAATGCTCGATAAAAACAAATACTTGGTGTTTGTGGCAGCAACAGTAGCAACGGAGGCAAGAAACCTGTACGCTGAGCAGTAGAATTAATAATGCTAATTCCAAATGTAAGGGTTTCCAGGGTTGTGTTACCGTTAGCGGTTGGATTGATGCGATAATTTACTCACAAAAATGATGATAAAGCGAAGACAGTTTTGACATTATACAGAAGTCTCGAGCACTGCCTTATGCGCTTGCTGCACTTTCAAAACTTGAAACAGCGTGTTTGTATATATATATATATATATATATATATATATATATATATATCAGCGTTCATTATCATGAATACCATAAGATACGTTCAGTATACCCCAAACCTCTGAATACTTCCACTACTTTTCCTTATACCCTCCACCCTGACCCCCAGTCCACCTTTCCATGGTACTACGTACGCAAAGAAACGATTCCCTCGCTCAGTATTAACTCATTGACCTGATATCTATTAGCATTAGACTTCTCAGAGCATCATTTATTACTGAATCGTCAAAGCCGCATTTTTTTTTTCACTGTGTAGGTTAGGAGAACTACATTTAAGTACAGATTTTGCACTTGTTGCTTGTGAAAATTCGATCATCATTATAATCAACGGCATGAGGCAGGACCGTATACAGTTCCATGCTCTGCACCAATCCTTCTTTACTTTACAGTTCAGTAGTTTAAGATATTGAGTGTTACACATGCATTCGGTTACAATAACCAGTCGTTACCTAAAACATATCGGTTGAATTCTTTTAGCAATAAAATTTTGCTGTCTGTGGCAATAATGGTGCCTTTTATACTCCCGCGTTTTTTTTTTCTACAGCCAACTTCAAAATTTATATTCATGATATTGGCCAATACACCTACAAAATAGCGAATTAAACTTTACACAAGGACTCCAGCAGTTACTGGTTGGCTTCGTATGAATACCATGATAGTTAAAGCTTTGGGAAACATCCATATTATATTCATAGTTTTAGTATGAGTAAACTATCAGACCAATGGTCCTAATGCACTTCCACCAATGCCTGTGCTGATACGTGCGGAAGTAGCGTTGCCAATTATAGCAAGGTGACCCGGTGCTGCTTCCTGTTACCGCTAAGGTGACATCACACGCACACACATACATACACACACACACACACATACACATACAGACTCTTATAAATGTAATATTGCATACATTTGTCGTCTGACCTACGGAGTAAAGACGAGAGGGAACTTTGATATTCGCAATTGCAGACAGCATTCTGCAACAGTACGGAAAAAACATATGCATAATTTGTTTCAGTGTTTTGTTTTGATGATAATGACAATGAAACTAAAGTTATGTCTAGAATGTGCTGTACCACAGTTCATGTTAATAATAAAGTCAATGTTAAGTAATACACTTTTGTTGTTTTACATATTACATCAATATAATCATGAAAAGTCGAGCTTGCGGAATTAATTCGGACTGACGGACGGCATTTCACTCCTCTTTAAAGCTATTTTCTTCGTGTTTACCAAGCTGTTTCTTCAGTTGCGTTTCTTCCACTGGGATGAGTTCAAATTGGAAACAGTAATGTGCACTGTAGGGTGGGTTGCGTCCAATAAGACTACAAAAGTTAGATTGTCCAAAGTATGTGTCAAGCATTGATTATGTGGGAACATTTAAGGTAGTGGTGTTGGCGAGGAATCGTCCCCTCAGGAAGGCTCAAGATAACCCAGGGTGGGCAAGTGGACGGCGTTTCACTGCTGACCACGATATACGATTCAGTAATGCTGACCACCTAGTAAATCTTTTAAAAGTATTTTTCCTGACTCTCATATCCTGCAAAGATGTACACTAAAAAAGGACAAAACTGTTAGAAATCGTAGAGGATACGGGGAATTACGGTAAATATGGTCTACACGAACAGTTACGCCAATATAAGTTTCCGTCATTTCTGATGAAACAAGTGATACAAGCTCAACAGAGAAGTGTGGTATCTTAGCAAGGTTGCACGATCCTGTGTCAAAATATCCGTTATGCAGTGTATAGACATATTTTCTCACAGTGCTGAAAGAAAACATGAACTTACACAATTTCACGAATTCTGTCAAACAAAGTCACATGAACTGCTACACTTAAACCAAACTCGGTGGCTATCCCATTACGCGGCTGCTGAAAGGTTGTTGGAGCAATGGAACCCTCTGACGAGGATGAAGAAAGGCGCCTCGTTGACTACCTTTATTGTTGAAAGCTTATGGTGATCCATCCCTGTTCCTGTACTTTACATTTTTAAATTATGTTCGGCCAAAATTCCACAATCTACACCTGCTCTTCCTGCGTAACGAACCCACAATTCAGGTATCGTTTCAAAAACGTTATGACTTGTACACTGGCCTACTAAGGGAAATTATGAAACGGGAGGAAGTGAACAAGGTATTGGACATTTCCATCTCTGATCCAGATGACAGCACCAAATATCTGGCCACTGAGGAAATGGGAGTAGATATACACAGGCTTCTCCAGTCGCTCAAGTAGAAGGAGAGGGTAAATACGGTTTAAGACGTAGGAGTAAGGTGTCGACAGCTCGTGATAAAATCTTGCAATAATACGAAAAAACAATTCCCACTGAGTGACCCAAAACTTAAATTGTGTTCCGTCTTATCAATTGATAAGTTTTTGATGGAAAGTCGCGTGCAAATATGCCATCTTTGTCCGATCTGGCCTAAGCATTCCCTCTAATATCATCTAAAATTCTTCAAGGCTTGTTAATGAATGACGAATTATTGAAAGTATTTTCATCCCACAATACATCAAACGACCCAGTGAATTTGGTGATCCTATTTCACAACGCCACCAACATTTGCATTAACTATTTTGTCATTACCACCTTCAAACACAGATGTTGAAAGAATTTTCTCAAAAGTTAATATATTCAAAAGGAAGACTAGAAATAAACTCTCGTCTTCTGCTGTAGCATCACTCATTGCTGTATCTGAAATGGTACAAAGCAAAGGAGGATGCGTAAATTTCACAATTAGCGAAAGCTTGATAAATTGGGTAAAAAAAAAAAAGAATCATATTGTGAGCTTGTAGAATTATATTTCTGACGTGTAGTTACGGGAATAGTATGAATACGTGCATTCAGTTTGTGTATGACCCTGTCAACTTGTTCAGAATTATAGAACTGCTTAAAAAGAATCGTTCAATTCTACCGTTTCCTCTCGAATCCCCCCCACCCCCCACCCACCCGTGTCTCGTCAAATAATTTAAGTCTCCCCTAAAATTCTAAAATTTTCTCTAAATGAATCATAAAGAAAAAACGTGTGGAGTGTGCCTTGCGGAGCAAACGTGTGCACTGTGCAACATCTCAGTTGTTAAGGTTGTTACCTCCTTGGGGCTATGACCGTCACACACATACAGACGGACATGGGAACAGACAGACAAGCTCTAATACACTTATAGATTCTATTGATTCATTTTCAAAACAACAGTTATTGGACGAGAAAGTTTTGTTTGTTCACTATATCGGGTCGTGACCGCCCACACTACCACACGACCACATAAGGCTACCACACCACTACACAAATGTACAGCATCACCACATAGTAGCAGACACACTACCCACTATTGCACACCAAACTATCATATTACGAAAAACATCAAGCTGGATCACTACACTACAACACAACATTGTCAGAAATGAGATTTTTACGAGTATTTTAATTGTGCTTGATTACTTAACTTAGATTTGAGAAGCCTTCACTGATTACAACAAAGTTCCAGAAAGACGCTCGTAACAAAAGTTTTATGGTCCCTGTGTCACGTAAGTTAATCCGTGAGCCTATTGTGTAATGGGGTGGGGGAAGGGGCGGAAATACTGGGGCCACCCCCTTGTACCCGTGGCGCCGACACTGTATAGCATCACTAACTCTTCCACTATGTGTTCTAACTACTTATCTTACCTGGTTCCTTACAACCCTGTCATGTTAACGTGACCAACTTCTTGTGTACTATATAAATGGCTAATCCCACTGTGTGAAGTATAACCTCAAACTAAAAACGGTATATTTCTTTATATATGGAACCTTAAACTGTTATAGCTCAAAGTCATATTTCTTAATATATGGAACCTTATATTGCTATAGCACAGTCGAGATTAGCTGACTGATGTACTTTTTAACTATAAAAACAATTCAGAAATAGATAAAATTCGACTACCATAACACGGTAACAATCATAATGTTGCATATCGTAAGGAACATAATTACTGGATTGAATGTTGATTTTAAGTTGATTAATTTCAGGCCAGGTTTCACGTCAGACTGTGCCAGATTAAAGTCTGCCCTGCAGGATGAGTAATTGCCCTCCGGGTAATGTCGCACAGAAATTTGGCAGCATCAGTGGCTGTCTCTTACTTCCTGTGAGGAGGCGGGCGGTTCATTTAGTTGAAGACTGTGAACTAATCCACTTGACGACACATTAACTGTCAAACTTTATTTCTGAGGAACTCGAGATAGAAATGAACTCACAACATCAACAATTTAACGACAGATTACTAGATCCTTGTCACCTGGTCGTTAATAAAGGTCTTGCAATGGCCGATTTCTGTTTTACTAGGCGGCATAAACATTGCTCATTCACTGAGCAAGAAATACTCAACAATTACTGCTGCTGCCACAAACACCAAGTTTCCTGGCGTGCAGGTAAGATTTATTGCTATTAGGAGTGTTAACATTACCCTTTTTGTGTAATCAACATTGCAAATATAATGTTAATATCATCAGGATGTGAATATTTCGTTACGTTATTCTCAAACCCCAACTTCCTCATTACCTGCCTCCTTAACAAACGGTGAATCGTCTGTTGGTTCAAAAATGAATTTGAGTCAGGTGATTGGAACATACAGATTCATTTGTTTCTATTTCACATTTTGGCTGGTGCTAGGACGCAGTTCCACACCTCCGCATAAGGCAGTATTTAAAGGAAGCTTTAAGGAACTTTTTGGGCGAGATTTGTACCATTACCACGCAAAGCCCATGTCCACCTGACACGAAGCCTTCAGCAGAATCTCGCCCTGAACCACTACCTAAACCTCCGGAAAATCAACCCAAATTCCAGAAACATGATTCCGACTTAGACACCACCAGTGACATCTGCGCCAAGCGCCACACCCTCCACCCGTCCTGAAAAGCTGGAAGATGACAAGATTAAACTGACTAAATGAAGAACGACGACTTTGTCGCACGTTGTGGGTCGATCCGATGACACCGAAGACGGGGAACTAGGCAACGAGGTTTACATCGGCGGAGTCACTGGCAGCTCTGGACGACAAGGCCATTCCTATCAGAGGTCGATCCCGCTCACCTTCAGGTACCTCACCCCAAATCCAAACATCGGCCAACAAAAGCTGGCCGGCCAAATGACTCTTAAACAAACGCATTAAACATCATCCAGCGGAAATGTAGAGGTCTTAGGCATACAAAGGCACAATTAGCACTGTTGCTTACATTGTATGGGTATGTTGTTATTTGCCAAGAGCAGACCAAACTAAACAAGTATAGTCACAGACTGTGCTTAGATGCCATCTGTAATGAAGAGACGAGGGTAATGGGGTAGCTATTTATGTCCACCACAGCTTATCCCATATAACAGCGACTGTAGATTCTACTCGAAAAACAGTCATTTGTACAGTAATTTAATAATACATACCTGGCCATTTACTTAAAATACTGTCCGGGCATCAGTGTACGTGATAATAAACTAATATCACTTTGCCGCCAAATGACCCGTAAAAAGTTAATCTTAGGAGATATCAACACTCATCATTATCAGTGGGAAAGCATATAGGCAAACTCTAGAGGAGAAGAAATGATAAACTTTATCGTCATCTCTGACCTGCATCTTTTGAACGATGGTAATGGAACTCATGTAGACGATCAGACTGGAAACATCTCAGTCAGATATATATGTTTGTCATCCCCAGACATACTTAATGATTTCGCCTAGAGCACATACGATGACTCCTTTGGGATGTAACCATTTCACAATATGTCCTCATTCATGCGACATTTGCACGAACTCGTCTCCATGTAAATTTGATTTTAAAAAAGGTGATTGAGTGTCTTTTGCCAAGCGCACCATCCTAGATATATCTGGAGATGATAATCACACACACAAAAAAAAAAAAGCTACACAATCTATCATTAAGGCTGTAGAGATCTCTATACTTAAGGCCTCTACAAATTCCCGAAAGCACAGAGTTCCTAGGTGGACACCAGGTTCTCGAAATGCGCTGAATGAGTGCAAAAGGAGACAGAATTTTCGACAGAGTCCTCAGATGCCAAGCATATTAGTTAAAACCATGCAAGGGTTTAGGCAGTAACTATCAGAAAAGCCAAAGGAGACTCCTGGCGACGCTTTGGTTCAGCAACAAACAAGGACACCCCCATTAGCCAGGTCGGGTCCGCAATAAAGAAACAATCCAGAAAACTTTAAACCTATACCACTACCAACAATAACCAATAGCGACTAAACAATGGAAAATCCTGTTGACAGAGCCAACACCAACATCAGGAAATTCTCAGAAAACAACAGCTGAGCCAATTATGACCGGCGTTTCATTCGCTACAAACGACAGGCGGAGCTAAGAATGACTGACTGTATTGCTTGACAGCATTTTCACATGCCTCAGGCGACAGCCCGTCCTGTCTGTGGAAAGTCTCTATAAGAAAAGTCCGTGAAGCTTATTGTCTGGATATTGAGTGCAACTCACTGCCATCATACAGAATCTTCACTGAACTGTATAATATCACATCTGTTCATGAAACAATTCACTTTAGACTCACAGGTACTGCATGTGGAATGGAAAAGTAAATGCGGTCTAGGACATAACTACCATGACTGCTGGTGGAGCCTTCAGATGTGAACCAAAGTCTTACTGTCGCTCTACTGGACTGAAATGTTATCTGAACAAAGATACGTTAATTCTATGGTTACTGAACTGGGTATACAATTAAAAAAGAAAACAGCTGACAATCTTTGTAAAGCTAGAGGTGAACTATGATAGATATTTATATGAACCGGAATATACCACGGGTAAAACTAGGATCTTGACCATCGCAGAAATATTGAATCTGGATGAATGAATGACTTTATCCTTAGTGAAATGAGGTCAAAGTCACTCATGTTGGAACTTATAGAACACATCAGAGAACACATTTCGCTGATATAAATCAGCCTGATGTTATCTCTTACGTCACTGCTGGTGTTCGATATCACTGAGGCTGACACCGTCCCCTGCGGTACCACAGGCGGGGCATCCTCCTCAGACATGGTTCGGTTTGCTGCCACATTGAACCTTCTCTTAGATACTCCTCAATCTATCCTCCTGTCTTAATGTTTTGTTTAGCAAATTCTCATGCACAATCCTGTGGTTTTACTTTGTTAAATGCTTTTGCAAAGTCAAGAAAAAGTATCCATTCTTTTTCCTTTCATTAAACTTTTCTATACGCCAGTGTAATGAGCCAATGACTGAGCTTACCAACTTTTTCCAGGCACAAATCGATGTTGGCCTTCATGTAACTAATATTACTTAGACGTTTTACTGTATGTCCATTTATCATTCATTCAAAAACTTTTATTACATGTGAAGTCAAACTACCTGGTCTGTATTGTTTAGGTATCAGCTTAGACCATCCTTTGTGTATAGGTATTACATATGCCAAATTTGTAAATGTTTGCAATTTGCTCTCATCCGGACTTTGCCTTGTTAATAACAGCTTTGGTTTCTCTATTTCTGTTTTTGTCTCTTTGAGAAACATGGCTGGGATTCCAACTGGTCCTCAGGCTGAATTTTCTCTGAGCTGGTCATTGGCTTTAATACTATCATCTGATACAACAAAAATATCTATTGAGCGTATTTTCATCATAATGGTTACACAGTTCATGTACAAAGTTCTTACATTTTGAGAAAAATATTGATTTATTTTGTTCAATCAACATCCTGATTATTTCCTTGGAGTTTTCGTGACTATCTCCAACATTAAATGGTCCAAGCTCTGTTTTTTCTCTCTCATGTATGTAAACATTAACTTTGGATTCCTTTCCATGTTTTGTACTTCATTTTCTTCGTTAGCTTTTTTGTTTTCTTGTATGGGATTTCAATATTTCTACATTTGCATTCTTTACTTTCTCCTCCAGTTCTCATATTCATGTTTCTTTTGTTGTTATCCTCTTTTTCTATTTCCACGCCTTTCTTCTATTCATCCAAAGTTTTCTCTCCTTAGTTATGCAGTGTGATTTTACTACTGATCTGTTAAAACTTTCCTTATGTGGTTCTCTAATAGAATCGAATTCCATTAGTCTGGTGGTTTCTGTGGTAATCATAACCTGGGTAGTTACTGCTATAGTTCTCATTCCATCTTTTTCTCCTGTTTTATCACATGTGTTTCATGCTCCTGCCAATATTGATTTATACCATCACACTGCTTTAGCTTTTTTTGGCAAATGATGGTAAGAAATTTTCAATATCATATTTTGGCCATTCTTGATTTCGATTTTCTGTGGCGTTTGTCGTGATTTCATTATTCATCTATCTATTTTAATTTCGCATAGAATTTTCTCCCTTGGTTTCCATTAAATGGTTTCCTTCTTTGTTCAGACTTTTTCTATACGTCTTTCTTCACATCAATGGTAATAGTAATTTCCTTCCCTTCTTGGTATTTTCATTGTCTCTTACAATTGGGTCTTGAAGTTTTCGTCATACTAAGTGCTTAACTTTACACTTTGTTCTTTTCTTATACCCTCGATCATTCATAAAGTAAAAGCAAATGTCTGTTTGGATTAAGCTTTGTAGGTGCATGAATCTACACATACATCTCTTCACTTGTTTATATGAAATTCGTCATATTTATGGTATATATCTGGACGTACATAATCTCGTGTCTCCATATGATAACATCCTCTGGCTTCCAAAGTACCAAAATGGAGTGCTTTCATGCACATTCTGGGGTGATTATATACACATTCGTCAAAGTTCTTGCATCTGCCTCTCAGATAGTATCTGCATGTTTGAATCCCTCTCACCTTATTGTCCAATGCCTCTCTACTTTCATCAATTTTTTTTGTCTCCTGTCATCATTTGACTTTATTTCTGAGAGAGAGAGAGAGAGAGAGAGAGAGAGAGAGAGAGAGAGAGAGAGAGAGAAATGGAAATGATGGAAGAAAAGTAAGGAAAGAAGGAAAAACTTCTAAAGAAGGAAGAATAAAAAGGAAATAACGGGTCCAGCTATCACGTTCTTCAAAAGGTTTATCTGCAAATGGGCACTTGTACCATGTACCTTAAGGGACCACTGGGTATTGGACTTTATCTATGAAACTGATGCAGAGGAGGCGGTAGCAGAGAGGCCGGTGGCGGAATGCAGGAGATGGTAAAGATGATTACATGGAACCTGACATTGAAGGAGATGGTGAAAGAACTGGATGTGGGGGAGAGGATGATGAACTTATTAACACCTGAAAGGCGTTGTGGTTGGAGATGGTGTTTTTGTTGGTGATTTGGTTAGGGATGTTGGTGAACATGACGATAATGATGGAGATGAAGCTGACGAAAGATAAAATGCGTTAGCACATCTGTAGCGTAAATCTTTGTATCAGAAGTAACAGTGCTGAGAATATTTAATTGATCAACTGACAATACACCAGACGAATGGTCCCTCAGTACCCATCAGTACAATCCACACAATGCACAAAGTGTAGGATTTGCCAGATAAACCAATTTCCTGTCGATCATTAAAGTCATGAAAATGTCTAAATCTCTTTTCCAGATATCATGGCAGATTTCGTTTCAGAAAGCCACAGACGTCAATGAAGTTTAAAAAGCAATACATACCATTCTCGGCTTGTCTCTCCACAGTCGTCCAACCCTAACATTAAGTTCTGTTCCCCAGTGGCAGCTGTTCAAATTCTCAGCACTATGGGGTCTCTCTTGCGCTTCTTATATAGAGCCAGAACCCAAGGGAGACGACTAAAACTCACTTTCTATTCAACTGGAGCAATCCCACGGTAAAATCATTTACTGATAAGTGCCCATGTAACAGGTGGGGGTCACCCTTCTCTGGTTAAGACAAGATTGTTTCTGGGGACATAAATGTAATGGTGCGAGAACCTAATTTCCTCTCTGTTCCAGTATGGGTCTGCTTCCGCCTAAAGAGCGGCAATACTGTCCGTAATAACATCATCCAATAACTGAAAATCTTAGAAATTTATTTACACCCCAAAACAAGATGTTTTTCGTTCTTCTGGTTTTCTTAAATGAATTCATGCCTTTCTTTTTCTTCCCTCAATATCCTTGGCCTCCCGTAAATGATTTAACAGTCAAATACGACTTTATTGTAGGATGAGAGGTAATTCTATATATGAGTGGATAAACGTATGTCATGGATTTTCAATATCTACATCAAAATGAGTAGCTTTAATAAATGGAGAGTTAGCAATTGATTGCTCGGAATTGGAAAGACGAGGGAAAGTTGAATTACAGTTAAGATATTTTTGGTTGAAGACTAAAATGATTCGTCAGTAGAAGTCAAGTCAGCACGTTTTTCCTCGTGAAAGTGTGGCTGACTGCGGAAAAACAGTTTTGCAATGATTCCGAGAAGAAATGAAGATGCAGTGGGTTTCAGGGAGAAAGGAAGAGTTCCATGGTTTAGTATGCACTGTCCCTTATGCCACAGGCATCAGAAAAGGAGCGATCATACCCGACCAGAGAAGCAGTATCTACCTAAGGGTACTGCTTTCCCAAAGTGCCAAGGTTTGTTAGGGGTTCCTCAGGGGGGCAAAAATATGTGTATGAATACAGGGATGGTTCAGAGGTAAAACATAAGTCAGGTGTGTTGAAAAAGTGGTCATGACTGTACGGAACTCGACCAGGGCGTACGATTAATCATTCCAAGTCTTTAAAGAGGGAAACAGAAAAGGCCTCGGTTCCACCAGGATCGTCCCGTTTAGAGCCTAACAAACTGGACAGGCTGGGTCCATGGGAGGAGTACAGAATCATTTACACTGGGACAGAGAACGTTCGCACAACTCTTCAGTTTGATCATTTTGGTGCAGGAACCACGTGAGGAAGGAAATAGTAGCAAGGCTTATGGTCCTGATGGCATCCATCCCCGTGTACTGAAAGAGTGTGCCTCTGATCGTGCACCTGTGCTTGCTCGTCTGCTCCGTTTCTGCTTAAAAACCAAAACTTCACCTTCTCCATGGAAACACACATTGCTACACCCCAACCCGAAGAAAAGTGACCGTTCTAACTCCTCTAACTATCGTCCTGTTGCTCTGACATCTACTCTTTCCAAAGGCTTTGAATCTATCCTCAACTCCCATAGCTTTTTCTGTAATGTTTAGTAATGAACGGATGAGTGATGTCATAATAAGTGAACTTCTGAAGAACAAGTGAACACATCTAGGTAGGGAGTTGTGAATACCTCACCACACTCAGGGATTACAGATCAAGGAGGGGTGAGAGAGGCGAGAGCTGTATCATTAGGGAGATTTAATCTCTTTGTAATGTGCTTACTAGGCGAGGGAGAGGTATTAACTGGGTGTGTGAGTTTATACAGATGAAAGCGTGTGTAAGGGAAGTGACTGCCGCTTAGTGTCTGTGTATCATGTGGGAGAAGATTTAAGTCTTAGAAGGCTGCATTACTGAATCATATCAGTATTCCATATCACAGCAATATTACTCTACCACTTTATCTGTGTAATGCTGTCTTATTTCATTACCACTCCAGAGCAATCCTTGATTATCGCACTGTTATTCTATACTACCATTAACACAATCCCGACCCATCTCACCAGGACACCAGCGTCCACCCTAGTCATCGCGACACCACCTCATCTCCAGATTAACAGGTCATTGTCTTGGTCCATCACGAAACCATATCTCCATATGACCATGATGCCTGTCTTGTTGCATCATCACACACCTGAATTCGCGCATCGCTGGTGAGTCCTTCAGCCACAACGACCTTACCGCATGACTGTACAACGCAGCCACTCGTTCTTCTCCACCACACATGTTAGCACCAGTGACCCCAGTTTATGTGTGACCTCGTCATCTTCAGCTGACCTCAGGTGCCAGCCGTGACCTCAGATCTACATACTCCTACGGATACAACTGACCTGAATAACTTCATATAAACCAATTAGCACCTGATGGTGATGTCATCTTCACAGCTGTGTCTTCCTATGCCTGAGTTAATCTCCCTAGCTTTCACAGCTGACCAGCAAGTACATAAGATCCTCTCATGATCATTTATGAAATTCCAAGAGTCACTTAAGCCTTCATGACCCTACTTGATGCTATGATACTAGAAGACGTCTGAACTATTTCAACCAACCCCAAAACCCCTACTAATATTAGATACCTTCAGCTGATCCTTTTCATTCCATCTAATTCCCGAAAAAAAAAATATCCCCTCAAAATTCTAAATATTCTCAACTAAATTAAACCATCACTTCGAATCCCTACATGGTTATGAAGACTTGTAACAAACCCAGGAACATAGCAATACTTGTCCTGACATCTCACCATCAGTAACACCATACCTTAGACCTACAGTTGACCATTTGATAATTCCAGTATCAACTGCTGTACCCTAGTCAACTACCTCACAACCAAAGTTGACCTCTAAGAATTCTGTTCACAAACTTCGATGTATATATAAAACGTGAGTTGACCTCCATTATTCCTGCCGAACCAGTGAATCATGATGATTCTTTACGACTCGTCACTCCTGTAGCAAACTCTTACGTTCCAGCTCGGTTGATCCTCTGGCTCTCTGGTGATGATTGTCATTATAACCACAGCCCTGGCAACCCTTCTGACGCCATTTAGCACCGCATCCCCAGCCGGCTGGAACTCAATTGAGCCCTCAGCTAAACCTTCTGACGCCAGCTAGCATCCACAACCCCAGGTAAACCTTCTGACGCTTGGTCGAACTCAGAACCCTAAAGTGATCACACCATGAATATTATACCTAAGGGAACCAAGGTGTGCCAAGGACCTCAGGTAAACTCATCTATCTACGATGACCCTCCATGTCCAAAAGTTAGTATAGCGGCCTTTCGAGCGGTAGGATTGGGTTCGAATCCTCGACGCCCATAGGTAAATCATTATCACTGTATCTATCTATCTATCTATCTATATATATATATATATATATATATATATACAGAGAGAGAGAGAGAGAGAGAGAGAGAGAGAGAGAGAGAGAGAGAGAATACTGAACACTGAGGAAAATTTATTCTCTTTGGTTCTACATCACCATTGGGCCAATCTCCTCGAGTATATATATTCAAGGATGAAATATGAATGTAAGCAAGACATTATACAGCACATTTCCCCTTCACCATAGCAGTCTAGACAGCTTCGGAAGCGCTACGGAAATATAAATGGAACAGTTAGCGAGAAGGTAATATTATGATTAAGCTTTTTCTCAAAGAATCAAAAATTCCAGGAACGCTCGAGACTGTTGTAATGTTAGAGAAGCAGAGGAAACGCTTTTCCTGGAAAAAAAAGAAGAAAATAGCAGAGCCTGTGCACGAGGGAGACGCCAGACTCTATATTAAAGGTCAATTTATTTAATGGTACGGAATGATGAATTAGAATGACAGGATAGCCGGCTATTGATAGCCATCTCCCTGTTAATAACAGGCCGTTCATGTTTCAAGGAGATTATGGCTTCGTGACGGACGGTTGCCATGCGTTACGAGTGACAGTAACAAGTCCTTAATGACACAATGGTAACACTGCTTCATCACACCACACTCCCTGTTCAAGAAACTACAACGAAGAAGTGTCGAGTACCGCCTGTGTTGCATATGTCGTATAACTGGTTGCTGAGTGTTGCTATTGATGTGGAAAACTGTGGCATAATTACTGGCCAGCAGTGTTGTTGTTGATGTTTCTGGTGACTGTGGTAGGCGTGGCTCGACTGGTGTTACTGATGTCTGTCGTGGATGGAGCGTGACTACACACACTCCTCCCTACACTCATCTCACCATCCACGAACCTCCCCACACCACATTACACCGCCACCAACACCTACACCCCTGCCTTACCCACCATCACTGGCCCCGTTGCACCCTTCCTACATCGACCAGTTACATGATCCCCGTCCTGTAGCGCTGGTCTTACACAATAACTGTACCAGAACATATCAATCCTTACAATGATTAATATTCGTCACATCACAGAAGGACACAAGTCCCAACCAGAACATGGAATATATTGATCACTGGATCAATAGATTTCTACTCTCTTTTTTTAATGAGAAAAGACAATAATCATACTTACTCCTAAGTCAATTGCTCTTGCCCAAATATTCGTATCATATCATCATGGATATACGAAGAAAATATGAAACTAATTGATTCATATCAGTTTATCATAACAGTGTGTCAAAGTGTGAAAGTGTTCATCTCTTCATCACCCTTATGACAGTGTACTGTAAAATCAATGTCTTCAGTTAACCTTCCACTAGTATGACATATTACTAAAGTCCGGAAGGGCAGCCATATCAGGATATTTACATTAAGAGCAAGTCCCATCTTCACGTAGCCGTCCATCTGGTATGAGCCGTTGTTCGTACATATCCAAGGAAGAAAATTATAACAAGGACGCTTGCTCTCATTTTCACTTGACCTCTGACGTCATTTGCAGTGATGTTGTGATGTTATGATGACGTCGTCGTCGGCTTAACAGCTTTTCACCCGGCAGGGAACTACATGTGACAGTCAGGCTTCACAATATATGTAAATGACCTGTTATGCCTCCTTGCTGCACTTCCACGAACCAGTATTGATGGGGCGCTGTTCCTACGTCACCCAGCTGTATATGCAGAGCGCAATGGACGGTGCTATTCCTGATATCTGCTGTAGGGAGCTCCGGCGCCAACCCATCCGCTCTATCCATTACCGAGGGGTGATGCCGTCAAAAATGGCTTTTTGCGTGATAAACTCTGAAACCCGGCTGTGGTGTCTGCAGCCCCTGGCGGTGGGTTCAAAGTCTGTAGTTCTAAATCTAAATTCGTCTCGCCTGTATCCTCAGAAAACGGTTCAGAAGGCTAGCCACACTGATGTAGCTCCTTACTATTGAAATGGCGTGAGACGGGACGCTCCCATTACAACTTACTCTCTGCACTCGTTCGAAATGTTTTATGACAGCGGATGGAAAGCACTCTGCACTCCCTTGACCCAGCAGTCCTGGGGTACATAGCAAACTTTTACACGTGTTATCCTCTCGGGGTCGAGAGGACCTGGGGTTCAAAGTGGTCATATGCATTATTGGCAGGACCCGGGGTTGGTGCCTGTGTTCCCCCTTTGTGCCTAACACCTTCCGAATGCACGAGCCGCTGGCGATGTCTGGGGCATAACCCATGTGTCCGACTCGGTAAAAGTTGGCGTGTCCTCGGTGACATATGGTCCACGGTGACGAACGCTTGTGTCATGGACTTCTGTGGTGTAGCGGTTAGCGTCCCTGACCCTGACGCATTCACGGGCCGCCCAGGGTCGAGCGCACAGGTTCGAGTCCTGGTTGCGGCAGTCAGTCCAAAGGCAATTCAGCTGTTCATCCACTCTTAGGGTTTGGTCGATAAAATGGGTACCTGGCTAAGGCTAGATGTGTGTGTGTGTGTGTGTGTGTGCGTATTTGTTGATAACCACGAGGAAAATGAAACACGATAAGTTCCCAAGTGCATTTTCGTGTAATGATCACATCGTCAGGGGAGGTGCAATAATAAGACAGAAGTCTTAGAGCAGTCAGTTGATACACAAGGAAGAGAAGTAGCGTTAATGAGATGGCCTTGAAGAGGATTTCAGTTCCCGTACCGTCTCAGCTAACATACTGAAAAAGAAAACATATCCTCGATGTGACAGTCTTATGTCAGTCGTGGAATATGGCTAGTGCTGGGTGGACTGGTTAAGGGATAATTCAACACGCTGAAGTAGGAGAAGTAGGAATCCAGTGAGCAGGAGTCTGAGTATGCTGTGCACATCCTCGGTAACAAGACATCTTGCAGTCTAGGATGTATCAAGTGAAAGGGGATCTGCCTCTACAAATGTGAGGTTAGAGTGTTTAGAGTACAGACGAACCTCATTAGAGTGTGTGGGGCTAAACTTAAGAGTCACTCAGCTGGGAAGAACACTACAAAGCAAGATCCAGGTCTATTATTAAGGCAATAGATAGAGTACGAGACCGTGAAAATGGGGGCCTAGTGTGTATACTGAACAATAACAACCAGGGTCTTCAGATTTCAATCAATGGAAGATGCAGGAGACAAGGCGAGGGAAGGCAGGCCACACAGCTGCAGACGCATGACAGACCAGCAAGACGACCATTCATGCGATGGCACAAGCCTATCCAAATATTCCACTAGCAAATGTTAACTGCTGGCACGGAAGATGGGAGTGACGTAAAGTAGTTCCAGTAACTGTTGATATGTTTCTAAATCATAACAAGTCTGAAAGGGCATTGATTCTACGATCCCGTCACCTGAGTAGCATTTTAGTTATATCATCACATAAAATTTCATTGTAAATCAGCATTCGTTCTCCCTTTCCCTATTTATGACAAATGTTTGTGGACTGGGAGGGTGAGTGAACACAGGTGTGAGACTCTGAGCTTTATTTCTCGAACGCTTGGGACCGCACTGAAGCCGAGACTTTAGAGATATATTTCTCAAAAGCCTTCATCTGCGTTCAATCACCATCCCAATCCACATACTGGTCACGATGAATTAATCACATTACAATGTCTGCCAAATGCCCTCACCTGCCTGTCTGACATTCGTTCATCCCATAAAATCCCTTCATTCCGCGGTGAGAGATTGAACGGAATACGACCAGTATAAGCGGGAATTACATCCATCACCACATACCTCTCTAACAGGGAGAGTGCATCGTTCACTCTCGTCGACCTGAATGTTGTAACTGAGTGAGCCAGCTGCTTCGGTAGCAACTAACAGCGAAGTGCGAAAATTCTGAGTGATTATATATATTATGTTAAAGTGTTGGTGGCACACAAACTTATAACTCTATAATTCGAACATTCACCTTTGTCTCCTTGCCTTCATACAGTGGTATCATACATGCATTCTGCGATTAGTCAGGCGCTTCACTGTAATCCATACATGCATTGAAAAGCCTAACTAACCACTCAACAACACGGTCACTCATTTCTTAAGAAATTCAGCTGCAATACCATCCACTCCAGTCGCCTTGTCATATAACATTTTATGCAAAATTCTCACCATCTGAAAGACAGTAACATTTCTTTTCAAACACACACACACACACACACACACACACACACACACACACACATATATAT
>JAYMFT010403087.1:0-18779 GCA_038088735.1 Panulirus argus | reverse complement strand
ATATATATATATATATATATATATATATATATATATATATATATATATATGTGTGTGTGTGTGTGTGTGTATGTGTGCGATACTCCCTAAGTAAACTGAGTTAGAATACTTGTCTTTTGATCTTCTCCCGAGACATAAAAAGACATCTAGAAAAGTTACCCCTGTTTCATCTCCAGCACACCCCATTATTACGAAGGATACGACCCTAACGTATGACGGCGTGACCTTTAACCTGACCCCTAAAGGTCATACGCAACGCCAGCATTCCTAAGGGTCGGAACCGTCTAGCTCAAGGAGATAAGTACTTGATGAGTATTAAAAGTAATCGTAATATTGTTCAAAATACATATTTCATTCTTTTGGTCACTGCGAAACAGCGTCGATCTGATCCAAGCTTTCATGTGTTAGTTAATCTGTCGATACTTTTTTTCTTCTTCTTCTTTGTCTAGGTCCCTGCTGCTCTTGGGAGCTTAAGGTCAACACGCTGAAGCAAATGTGGAATGCAAACATTGTAGATAACCAGATGTATACATTGAATTGTTCCTATCTGATACTGTAATAAACTCACAATTACGTAATTGTACCAAATGAAATTGTAGTCTCGGTTAATACTGCCAAAGGTCTGTTCACACTTCACAAAGGAATCTTCCAACTTAAAAATCACTCGTCTCATGTAAGTATTCAAGGAATATTGACAACAGATAATTCTCTTCAGTGTAAAATTATTGACGTGCCTCTGAAGTATGCATATTTTGATCAGTAAAAAAAATTGCATTTGAAATTGTAAGACTCATCCATACCCATTAACAAACGACTCAATTTCAGGATTTCTTAATCTATGTTTGATATAGCTGCATTATGTTTGATATTAGTTAATTTATGTTTGATATTACAGTTTCAGTACAATGATTATATGCGAAAAAAATCGTTTATTACATAATGATTTTGAAAACTATATAAAGGTGTTAGAGGCTCAATATGTGATGTGATTTTGCTTTCGCGATTTTTTTTTACTTCCATGAATGTCCGTAAATCGCTAAATGCATAAAGATCAATAGATTTTCCAATGAGTAAAAGCATTTTATTGACACCTAACGTTGTATCACAATGACACAGTCACCAAACGCTTCCTCGTCTAACCTAACCTACCCTAACTTATGTAAATTAGGTTAATTTAGGAAGCATCTGTGGATGAAGTGACAAGTCACATATCCCTACACAGAGATCTCTTAATTGGCAAACATTAAGCCGTGTTGAATGGTTAAATACCCACCGCTGACGATCCTGCTGGTATGTGGAAAAAATATGAAATTGCTGACAGCGAGGCGGACTGGCTGGCTGCAATACGCTGCTGAGCAAACATGGGAGCTTAAGTCTGCTGCCAGGTATTGCAGGATTTGCCAGTATTTTAAGCCTCAAATGATGTGAGATTTTTCTTTTCAGGTATTTTCCTTTTTTTTTTAGAGATATCTGTCAGGGGAACTGGTTCGATTTTTATACGTGGATTTGATTTACATTATTATTATTATTATTATTATTATTATCATTATTATTTATAATTATTATTATTATTATTCACCGTAGTTCATTCTCTGCCCACTACTTTACGAAGGTCATTATCATTCTCATTATCACAGTTAAAAGCTTGATTAATCAAATATTAACCTCTAGTTCAGCTTTCGCCTGCTAAATCGGTCGTGGAAATGTAACCAATGTTAATAATAATTATTAATCTGATTATTAGGCCTATAATTACCTATTTTTATGGTATAGAGTGCAAATTCTGTACTTGTTGAGCTCCAATGTAAAAGCCATTTGCTTCTACGTACACTAACATATGCCGTTCGCTATGGCCTTGCCTTTCAGTATTTCTCATTTCTCTTTAACAGATAATGCCATAAGCGTATCTGGATGGTCTATAAGTTTGCACTTTTATTCTTCTTTTTTCTTTCAGTCTGGTTCAATGGCTTCACTGATTAACGTAGATTTCACAGCCATTATGTTGATATTGTACTCTCCTTGCACCACTTTGCATTTATTCTCGGCTTTTATGGGAAAAGTTGCTGAAGTCTCATAGTTGGTGGAAAAATACTATTGAGGAGTCAGCAAGAAAGGCAGTCAAGTTTAACAAGATTTTATTTGATGTCCTTTTACTGAGGGGCTGCCTGTATTAGGAGTAATTTCTCTGTTTCTTCTGTTTAGGTGCATCGTCCCCTGCAGTGTTGTGTGTTGGTGTGGGCAACGCGAACCAAAATTGACGGAGATATGGGGAAGGTAAAGTAATGGTTGTGATAGACAAATGGATGGGTAAATAGGATGATAGGTAGACGAATGGATGGGTAGATAGAAAGATAGACGAATGGATGGGTAAATAGGATGATAAATTGACGAATGGATGGGTAAATAGGATGATAGGTAGACGAATGGATGGGTAAATATGATAATAGACGAATGGATGGGTAAACAGAATTATAGATAAACGATTGGATGGCTAAACTGGATGATCTACAGATGAACTTAATGATGCATGGATGAATTCATTGATGGATACAGAGAGACCTCGGTGAGCGGAGACGTGGATAGAAAAGAAGGTAGGTGGATTTTTGCCAGATTGATGGATAGATAGTTGAATATTATATATATAATTTTCCTTCTTGGTGCATCTGTAATTCCATCACTATACACAATAAACATACTTGGTATCCCCGTAACGTCTTCCTATTTCGGAAACTCGACATTGCACAATTACCTCAGTCAACTCCTAAGAAAGTGGGAAACTGTAAGATGCGGTTCAATTCTCTTCTGAACAGTTGCTCCAGTTATACAGGGGATTGACTTGGCTTTTGTATGGAGTTCTGCTCTAACATCTAGGGAGGTTCTAACTACAAAATTACCAGACAGTATTGGATCCACAGCGATCTGACTTTATCAACTGTCCCAGTGTGACCTAGTCTGAACTGGACCCATTTGCCCGAAGCCACATTGTTGGTTCACTTTCCCTACTCTCTCTGTATATATCATTTTGGTTTCTGCTCCCAAGAGCTGGCTGCTTGTGTACCCCCCACCATTAGCTACACCACGTGATAATCGGCAAGCTACTGCATTGCGTGAATACTGTATGGTCGATGAGAACACCAATGATGAACAGTTATGACATCTATTTCTTTTCCTACACCGCTAAGCTTTGGAACTCTACCTTGGGCGTAGCCAGAAAGCTGTTGAGGGAGGCTGTACTCCCCCCCCCCCACTCCCACACCATACGCCAATGTTCTGTACTTTATATCTTTCCTACCATCTATGACCTGACTCCTTAAAAAAAATCCGGCGTCTCCAAAACTCTAAAAACTGTTTTTCCATCCCTTATTTCTCTTTCTCTGGAACTCTTTTCAAAGTTTAATTGAGGTCTGGCCTCTATGAGGATACTCCGGCGTCGGAATTCTTCACAAACACACACACACACACACACACACACACACAAGAAAAAGTAAATACAAGATATGCAAAGAAATACCTAGATGAAAAATATGCAGTTGCGTATTTCGATAAAGACGTATGGATAATAACAGAATCATACAAGAGGATTTAAAATCCCTCTTGTCTCTACAAGGAGGTCATTAATGATTTGTCCATTTTCTTTCTATAATAATTTAGTATTCAGTTAGATAATTTTCTTGATGTTATCTTATGGGACTTAAAAGCTTATGATAAAATTGAAACGAAAATGGCGTTGCATTCTAGGAGGCAACATAATAACAGTGATTGCCTGATTGGACACAGCTTTTTGTTTTGGTCTTTTTGGCGGGAAATCACGGGATTAAAGACGACCAAACCCCGATTGCTTATTGGCTTACTCTTGTCCTGAATGGCCAATGTTGATTCCCCGATTTATTTCCTTCCTGGAAGTTGATTGTGATTCGTTATCCTATTTCCATGCTGGCTGAAGTGCCTGTTTTGTTATGCTTACTCTTTCTTGGGAATATAAATGATGACTTTTCATATATTGATTCCATTAAATGTAAATAATTTGATGTACTGTAAATATATAAATCTTGCCCCTTTCCCCTCCATCCATATATATATATATATATATATCTAGGGTTAGGGTGGATAGAATACTGCCCACGTATTCTCTGCTTGTGGTAGAAGGCGACTAAGAAGGCAGAAGAGCGGGGGTGGGTAGAACGAATCCTCCCTTCCTGTATTACTTCCCGATAGAAGAACAGAGCATGGAGCCAAGTGAGGAATCTTCCCTCTAAGGCTCTGTCCTGTGTTCTTGACGCTACCTCGCTCACGAGGAAAATGGCAAGCAGTCAGTGGACTGAACCGGGGCATGTGAAGCGTCCGGGGTCAACCATGGAAAGGTCTTTGGGGCCTGGATGTGGATGGGGAGCTGTGGTTTCGTTGCATTACAGACGACAGATAGGGAATGTCGGTCGGTTTACTTTTGGTTAGGTGTAATTAAGTCACATTCGACTAGGCAGGGACAGGTTAAGCAAGATTAAATTAAGATGAATCAAGTTAAGTTAGGCTGGCTAACTTACGTCGGAAAAAATAAGGAAACCTCTAACCTTGTCTTATCTAACTCATTTGCAAAGACAGTGTTACTTTTTTTTTAAGACTTTCAAATGAAGATTTGCTTTTTCACAATGAGTAAATCAACACACAAAAATATGACACGATGAATGAAAGGAATTGCTATTAAGTCTTAACAGTTCAACACGTCACATTTTGATAAAGAACCATATGTTTTAATCACATTGTTACTTTACAGTTAATAATGAAAAAAAAAAATCTAATGGCGTGATTAGTTATTCATATACACCTGTGTTCTTGCCAATCAAACTTATTTTAGCTTATGGTAGACAGACAGATAAGTCTGTTTGGAAATCATATTAAAATTACATCTTAAAATGACAAGAAATTGTAATATATTCATACTCTACATATGAAAGAGATCATTGGTTAATGCTAAATGTCAAAAGACATATTTCTTCCGAAAATGAAAGTAAAATTTAATGATAAAACGCAGATGGTAGGGAAAAATAACCGTAATATTGACTATGAACGATTGATATTGAGATAAAACAGTGCAAAGTTAAACTAAAAACGGCAGTGAAAACTATTCTAGAGCTGTTCAAAAAATATGCAAAGTTAGGTAACTGAAATTATATGAAATGTCTACTTTCCTCCAAATCATTATTTTTTTAGGAAAGAATTGATAGTATCTAAAAAAGGAAACTCCCTTTTACAATTGTCTGGGCACAAGCATCAGAATACTTCATTCATTATCTTTTGTCTACATAAATGTATTCTTTCTAGCTATACCTAATTCTAGTACCAAATGAGCAGCGCTTGATTCGAACGATTTTTGACTCTATGAATACTGTTAACATCATTTATGTAATTTGAGAGATATATGGAAGCATTGCCATATGAAATTGGTGGATATTGTTTACTTTTGGTTGTTTATTTTTCTTTGCAAATGACCACTTCACTTCATAGATAACATACTCCATGTGAGTGCTCTCATTGTTGATAATTGAACATTGCATTAATATGTTTTGACGGTCGTAATTTCCTCTTCGGTTTCTCATAACTGGTATACCATGATTAATATGCGCAGTCAACAACCAGGAAGCTTTATTTCTGTTTCTGACTCTTTGAATGACTCTACGGGCTACATCTTCTTCACCTCCATTTCTCCCCTTACTTATTTTACATATATTTTGGCTTGGATGCCCGTACCATAACACTGTAGAATTTAATCTGGGAAATTACTCTTTTTGGCGGGGGGGGGGGCGAAGAGCTTGCATTTTTGAGTTACAGATTCTGGGTTAATGATCTTTAGCTACTGAAAACTAATAGATACATCAGCTTAGTATTGGGTGTTATTAGTTAATGAAAGCTAATAAATACATCAGCTTAGTCTCCCGTATTACCATCATTCCTCCATGTGATTTTGTTATCATTAATAATCTGATTTTGGACAGTATCCAATAATGGTTGGGCAATATTTAGAATCAAGGCATAATCTACTACACTACTTATCGGTGTGATCAGATTTCAGGTGATAGAGATATCTGTCTTGTTTTTATAGGCCAATGGAGCATTATCAGATCAAGGTCAAAGTTCAAACAACGGTCAAACACATTAAGCCAATTGTAGTTACCAGATGTTTAGATTTACCTTACTGTAAGAATTATAAGTCTGTATAATAAAATTTTTCGTTTCCTTCTTATATTTGAATAAATCTAGCGTAATAGCTATTAAATATTCTTATATTTTTTTTGGATCAGTGAGGTGTTTGAAGGCCAAGTATTTATCAGAAATTAATTACCAACGTGGTAACCGGTGGACATCAGCTGGCGTGTCGTCTGCAGTCGCTAATGTCAACAAACCGGACAGGACGGGAGGGTCTCGCCGGAGGGCAAGTGCTTGAGCATCTTCCACTGAAGAAGTTTTCCTACCTTTAACGCTCGTGGGTGAGTCAATGACAAACTCGTGCACTGGGGAGTGAGTATAAGTATGTAAATCATAAGTGAAAGTCACAAGTACAGGCATGAGAGCAACATAACGGTTGTATTTTTTTTTTTTATCTGATTGCAGAGTACGAACCAAACCGGTTCTCTTGTGCCTTTAGATCTTAAGCATTACCTAGAGTGTTTTAACGAGTACGAATTTATCGTCGGTGTCTATCGTAGAGCTCACTGTAATATTCGATCTATTTCTTAAAATGTTTTGCTTCCAGTTAATGGTTTCCTTTCAGTGGGCAGTGGCAGGTGTGGTAAGTATTTGACCCATCCCCCAGGTAATACTCGGCCAAGATGTATGTTGATACTGCTGTGTGGTTACTGTCAAATTGAAATTTTGTTAAGATTTGTTATATAAATTTTGGTAAGATTTGTTATATAGAGACAGTATGTTATTATTGTTATGTACCTTTCACATATACTCATTGGTAAAAGCCTATTCTAGCTCTGCACAGGAACTAACTTTGGGAAATGGCTACATATGTTTTAGATATTATATATTGTTCCCTGTGATTACAGAAGTACCTGCACTATTTTTTTTTTTAACAGTATTAGATAAAGTTAATAGTATATTTAAGAAAATGAAAGATTAATTTTCAATAGTATATCTAAGAAATTGAGAGATTAACTGTAGTAAAAGTATGTAATCCATTTGTGAAAAAATCATTGCACCTTAAGACTTCATAAGACCTTAGTAGTCAAGATTTATTTTAATAATCAATATTCCAGTCAAAATATATCCGATATAACCATTCCCTGGCAGCAGATAGATATGATATTAGAATGTTTTTACTATCATTTTAGTGACTAGGTGAGGTTTATATAAAACAGGTTTTGTTAACGTTTTACAAGTACTATTAGAATTTCCTGGATATACATAATTCGCATTGCCATATTGATTGTTATTCTATGAAACCCTGTGCTCCAAATCATTCTGAATAGGTATTTCTGTCGTCACAATGAAGTATTCGAAGTGCTTAAAACATAAGTAGCTACATACCAAAGCTAGTTTCAGTGTACAACTAAAATAGATTTCTAACTTCATTTTTGTTCCAATAATATGGTGATTTACCAGAGTAGCTCCATATTGCTATTAGCTTTAAATATTGAGCAATTCTCTCCTTCTCTTCTGATGTAGTGTTTAGTGATTACAATAATATTTGCAGAATGGGATTTATAGTATTATATTAAAGCAGATAATAGTAGTATTTCAGGGAAAATACTGGGTTGATTGAAATTAAACTAGGTAATGTACTTGAAAAAATCAACAAAACCTATGAAAGTCTCAACTAACTTTCACCATAGTCAAGATTTATTTTAATTTTCATTATTCTAGTCAAAACATACCAGTCACACCCACAACTAAGGACTGACTAGATGATGATGCATGTCAGCCAACATGACTCAGGAAGTAACCATGTGTTCCCTAGCAGCAGGAAAATTTAATGTTAATATACTGGTTCTGTGATACCAGCTAGTAGATGAGGTTTTTATGGGTCTGATCTTTATAAATTTATTACCTGCTTTTACTTTAATGAATCCCACATTTTTTCTGATATACATAACCCTTATCACCTTATTCATTATTGTTCAGTTGAATGTAATGCTCCAAATCATGCTCTGTAGCTGTTGTTATATTCTGTAAACATAACACTAGTAATGAAGAACAAATCACTCAGTATTCAAAGCTAATAGCATGTAGAGGTAAACTATTAAGATATCCAGTAAGGTAACTTACTAATGATCAGAGACTTCTCTCCCAGTTTGTCATAGGATGTTAGTGTGGAATTAGTTTTAGATGTGCTTTCATGTTACATTTCATCAAGGATGAGATGAGTTATACTCACATAAGTTGACCCCACTTTCACTGTGATTGGTGTGTGCTCATTTTTCTTTTGCTGTAGGGAAAACAACGTTGTAAAGATGTGTCAGAGAAGGAAGAAGCAGCCTCTTGCCACTGTCCCATATCATCGAGCACCAGCTTTTCTGCGATTTAATCCATTCATTATAAAAGGATATCGTGCTAACTTGTCAACAACTCAGTGTTTTCACAGGTAATTTTTTCTTTACATATGTTGCTAATATATTTTGAGTACAAACTCAGAGCTAACCAATTTTTTGTTTAGTTTCCTTATCACTTGCCTGTTTCTTCATATCTGCTACCTAGGTATTTCAGATAGATGATCACTGCCATCCTTTGTTCAACCATATATGTTTAGCTGATATCTGTGTTTTTTGCAAATGCTTTTTGTTGTCAGTCATGGCCAATTTCATCCCATTTTGATACATTTCATATTTACTTAAGTATTTGTGTTTGTATTCACATGATATCTTCCTCTACATTATTTAGCAGCTTATAACTATACCTTTCCATCAGTGTTAGTGTATACTCTGTTTATATGTGTTGCTTTGGTACAACCCAAAGAAGCTTCATAGAAGATATAAGGGAATCCTGGGGCTGTAGGGTAAGGTAAGGTCCAATGCCAAATCCCCAAGATTTATCATTATTTCACAGTGTTTTGCCACAGCTATATCAGCCCACCATGACTCCTTGCCCTCTTTACATGGTGTCTTTCCCTTTTTTAAGATTTCTAAATGATGCCTTGTTCTTTTTAGCTTCACCCAAAATGGTACCTCACCCACTGTGTCATCCACCCTGTCAAAAGCAAACATATTAAAGTGATGTGTAGAAGAAATTAAGATATATCTATCTATCTGTTTATATGTTTGACTCCTGTTCCCTCTGGGAGTTCCCATCAAGGGCTAGCCTTGGTTAAAGAGTCTCCACTTATCCCTCTTCTTACATGCCTCCCTTGCATACACCAGTCCACACATTTTTCCCCCATTTTACTCCCTCTAGTACTTTTCCATTATAATTCCCCATGTCACAGTTGATCTTCCTCTTACACCAACCCCTTTAATCATACTATTATACACTCTCCTTGTAAAGACCCCATCTTGCATTCTTTCCGTGTGCCCAAACCACCTCAAAGTATTGCATTTCACCCACTCTATCACTCCACAGTTCATTCCCATTGCATTCACTGCTTTACCAGATTTCTTGTCCACTGTGACACCTTTCTTCAGACTCATGTTGTCCAGCCATATTTCACATTCAGATTCAGTTGCTGCTATCTTGTTTTTGTTAGTGTCTGCATTCAGATTAGCAGCATATGACTCATTTGGAATCTCTTCCCTTATTATGTACTCAGTTTGTTCTTTAATCACAGATTTTCAGACCCAAAATGTCATTTGTTATTGGACTTTATGACTGCAAAAGTTGTGCATTACTGGATGTTTACTGTATGAGTGAAACAAAAATGATGTTAAACATCCAACAGGCTCTCTCAGCCCCCATTCCACCCATTCAGGTATCTAACTCATCTGCCTGCAACACTGTTTTCATGTCACCCATTGGTAGTTTGTTCAGCTTTCCATATATTCAGCCTGCCTGTTTCTAGAAGAATTTTCTCAGCTCCTTTTGGTTCTTATCTTTATTTCAGCATATTATAATTGAGAGCAGTGTTGTGGGTTTTGTTGCCTTTTATTCATTTCCTAGTTTGAGAGATTGTATCTTGTTCTGAGGAGTACACAATAGCATTAGGGTGTGAAAAATGCAGAAATGATTAATCTTGTATTGAAATGATATATCAGCTTTGAGGGGCTTGGAAAGAGTATTATATGTATCGTATTATTGAAAACTTTGGGATGATGTGATACAAACAAAATTTGAATGTAATTGCAAATAAAAATTAGCTGGTTGTGGATGAGAAAAGATTTGAAGTGTGAAATAGATGCAGGTAGACAAAAGATGGGGAAAATACAAAATTTTTTTGCAATTGATTCAGAAAAGGATGAATGGCAAAAGAATAGGACATAACACCCTTGGAATGCTGAGGGTTTCCTTGAATTATTAGAACAGAAGAAAATGGTATCTCCCAGGTATTGTGAAACTAATTAGAGTAAGTTGTACTACCAGCTTTCATGCAGTTGAAATTTGAACTTGTAACAACATAATGTCTGAGTTCATGCTGATGAGATGGATTATGGTGTTTGGGCAGTGGATAAAGATAGGCAAAATAAAATTTTAGGAGGAAGTACACTGTTTTAAAATGAGCTGTCATTAAACACATAGCAAGATTGGGTATAGAAAGAATGCCTAAAAGAGTGTGTGTGAGATGACTTGTACTAGGGAAGAAGTGAAATAAGGAGGAATGACATAGTTAGGGGTATGAAGGTGAAAAGTGTTGTTATAAACGAATGTATACATTGTGTAGGGTTTGAGATGTTTGAGAAAGGGTTCTGCAAAGGCTGCATTGGTAAATGTCAGGAATGAGTCCTGAATTTGAGTGATTATTGTACAATCACTAGAGATTTTTATGAACTGGGACACTCATAGATGTATTGTGTTTGAATGATATTTTATAGTACATACAAAAGAGTATCTTTTCTGAAAGCTCATATTCAAAGTAATATTTGATTGATTGATTTAATTAATTTAGTTGATTGGCCACTCCCTTAAGCAAGTTCCAGAAAGGAACAGGCATCAGAGATATAGATAGACTTTTTATATGTTTTTTAACCCTTTCATTGCACCATGCTACCATTGTGAGTCTAAGCCTTCATGCCCACATTAGATTCCCAGCTGAATTATGATTCCAAATCTCATCCATAGAAATCATTAGGAACCTAACAGCACAGCTGAAAAAATACGCATCAGAAACACCCTGAGATTGTTGAAGAAAGTGTAATTGTGTCATCATTTCAGAATGCAATGTAAGGATTCTTGATTGTGAACAATTTCATGGAAGAAGAAACAATTTCTCTTATATAAGTCTTCATTTTTGTTGAAAATAATGTTTTTGTTCATGTATTCATATGGATAGTGTCCTGTCTGAGTAGATAAGTAAATATGTAAATAATGCATACAAAATATATGGAATAAGCACTGCGTAATATGTAAATGATACATATGGGATGTGTGAAGTCTTGCCTTTTAAAGAACACACTGTAATGTGTTCAGGTATATGTAGAATTAAAGCATACTCGGAGAAAACCCAGAATCATCATATTATGCCGCTTATAAGGCATTCAGTAAGACAGTCCAACACCTCTCACCACTATGAATGAAAGTTTACTACATATTTGGGTTTCCTCATTAATACATGGTACAGAGATGCTCTGTAAGGTTATAAGAGATTCTGGATCTTTGTCATTTTTTTTGTTCATAGAGGAACTACCTTTTTAGAGAGAATGTGCAATGAAAGGGTTAACTAATCTCAAACTTGTAAATTTTTCAGTCACACGATGAGTACTGACTTTGATTGACAAGCTAATATTGTGTTTATGATTTCAGTGCTCTTTCTTGGAATAATGAGACTTTAAACATATGGTCTCATTTATTTGGATTTGTTGTTTTCTTCGGGCTGTTTGTGTATGATGTGACGGTAGTTTTCTACAAGTACAAAGGAACGGAGTATGATGCTATTGTTGCATCATTTGTCTTGTTCTCTTTCATGGTAAGTAAGGCTAGAGTAGAATGAAAGTTGTAGCTAATTTGTATGATGAGTTATGATATCAGAATTGACGGATGAGTAGAAACTTCAATTTCATGTTTGAATTGATATTCAAAATATTGTCATCAAAGCTGAAAAATTTTCACATGCAGTCTCAAATTGAATTTAGAAATTACTTGATTGCTTGATACATAAGGGATATTGTGTTTACTGTATGCTTTTTACCTTTCAAAGTATGCATGTGGCTATAGTTATGAGCAGTGTCTACAACTGCTAGACTGATTAGTGCTGATTTATATGACTCAGCAAAATGTTAAAGGAATGAATTTCAACTGAGAGACAAAAGGTGTTGATGTTTTTAAGAATGAGAAAGTTGTAAGATTTTTTGTAAAAAATAGAAGGCTATTCAAATGGATACTATGAATTTTAATAAAAGATGAGTAGTTTAAAGAGATTTTTAATTACAAGTGTATAATCTCCAGGTTATTAGTTAAAAAGTTCAAATGTGTTAGGTATAGAATGTCTGTAATAGTTGCATATACACCATGAAGTGATGAAAATGAAGTTAAGAGTACTTAATAGAGAAAATTTTGAAAGACGGGTGAAATTAATTTGTGGGAGAAGCTCATTATGATGGAAGAGAGAAGGTTTAGACGTCATCAGTAAGTATAAGGCCTCATGTCGAGAAATTCACTTGATAAAGAGAAGATAGGGTGAAGAGAAATATAATTAGAAAGACTATGATAAGTAGTGTGCAGAATATGAGGTCTTTGAGAGGGTCAAATGGAAGTCTATCATATCATATACTGATATGCTGGATATCTTTAATTTCAGTGGTTTATGGCTTATGACTGAATGATAAAGCAAGGAGGATATAGATTGAGAATTTAAAGGATGAAAATAATGAAAATTAATATCTAAAAGAAGAGAAAAGCTGAGAAGTGTCAGTGAAGCAGTGCAAAATAAGGTTGAGATTATGCTGAGAACATAATACAGGCTTCCCAGATGATTGGCACTGTAAGAATAGATTGTAGAAAGAGAGGAACAGTGTGGTGAAAAAAAAAATAGAGGAAGTTAGGTGATGAGAAAATGTTTTGAAGGAGAGGCTTGATATTCCAAGATATATTGGGGAATGGTGATGAGAAGTGCATAGAATCTTTAGTGATGAAAAGTTGGTGAATGTGAATGGAAGGAAGGTAATTGAGGATTTGGGAGAAATTTTGGATACAGATTTATGAAAGAATGACAAGTTTCTCTCTTAGAAGATAAATGGTGCATAAGGGAGTCTGTGCTAAAACTTTTGTTCTGTAGATAAGTCTAGGAGACTGCTTTTAACAAGGAATAAAGTTTGTGCAGATGGAAAAAGAGGGAATTATAGAGAGGTCAGAAGGTTGAGGAAAAGATATGATAGGGAGAAAAACATTACTTAGTAGGTGAATGAGTAAGGTGATGTCATATCATAGTGTACAGAGAAGGATTATGTATTTATTAATGAGCTTAGGTATTTCGCAGTAATGATGAGTAAGAGTATTCAGTAGTTGGAAAGTTGAGGTGGAGAGCAGAATCATGCTAGAGGAAAAGATATGAGTAGGACTTAGAGCTTTATTGAATGGTAAGCGTTAAAGAGGTGAGTTTGTGGTTAGCTTGCATGATGTAATGCTTGTTCCAACTTCTGTGAAACTAGTCTAAATAGGTGAAGAAGAGCATCAGAGATGGAAAACATATATATATATATATATTACAGTTGGAAATAAGAGAATAAAAAAAGGAAGAAATGAAAAATGTGTGGTGTCAAGCAGTTATTAGAAAAATGCATGGATGAGAGCTTTTTAAGAAGTTATGAACATTTAGGACATAGAGCAAAAATATGTTTGTGAAGAAGGTGTATGGTAGGAGGATAGATGGTACAGAAAATTAGTAGGTGAAAGAGATAGGCAAAGGTGGAGGAGAATTGCTTGGAGGTATATCATTTAAGGATGTTAAGAGATATTAGATGTGATTGTGCTGTAGATTTTTTTGTGTTCAAGAATGGAAGTGTGAATGAAGGCATAAGTCCACTTGACTAATCTTGTATAGAGTGGAAAAACTAAGGGGTGCACATAGTTCTCTTTATCATAATGGGCTTAAAGTTAGGGATATGCATGAGTGAAATGAAAGGCTGTATGTTTTTCATCCAACTCATATAATGGATTCAAAGATAATAGATAGAGCAGGAAAACGAAGTATTTTATCAATTTTTGACACACATTCCATCATTTATTTCAGATATGTATGCTCCTGTCTTCTCTCTACCACACCCTAAACTGCCACTCTGAGGAATCTTGCAGGAAGTGGCTCTCTTATGATATATTTGGGATATCAGCATCTTTTTTAGCTATTTTCCTTAGTGGTATATACTATGGATTTTGGTGTCCAGAGGTAAGTATTATTATTACTTCTTTTTTGATGGGGAATACACAAAAGAATAAAAGCTGACATAATGAATGTAATCGAGAGATTCAATAAAATTTTTGCCTAGATACTCACTTTTGAGTTTTGCAGTCATACCTCATCTAAATGTGCTTCAACTTTCTTGTTGTTCTGAAGTCCTGGCTTGCTAAGCAGCTGTCACTCACCCTACTGATGCCCAGATGGGTAGGACCAGTAATATATTAGTTTGTGGCAGCCTGCCAACTACTGCTTTCCTGCATACTGATTGTATAGTTAATATCAGTTGATATGTAATTGCATAGCTGATATCAGTGATATGTACTCCTAACAACCAAACATGGTCAACAGTAGTTAACACTAGTTAAAGTCATGTTGTTAGGAGTTGAAATAGTGTTCCTATGGCTTCTGAAGGGGCAGATACATATGATGTATTGTCCAAGGATTTTAGATTGTGTTTACTTGTCTTGTGTACACTTCAGTCTTGTTTTGGATCTGTTGCAAATAAATGCTAGAATTAGGAACAGCTTTAGGGATACTGAGAATGGTAAAAATCATCAACTCATTTAGTAGAGATAGATGGATGTCGAAAAGTATGTTATTATAGCCAGGAAAATAACCAGCCCAAATTGAGTGCCTTTTGACACTCCACAGGAATTTTAGTCCTGGAATGACGATGCGTTATGATGAGTTACAGACTCTGTGGCAATGTTCTAAAAGTAAGTTCTAAACAAAGGGGAGGAGTGATGGGTGACATCCCAGAGATGCAGCTCACAGAATGCAGCAGTTTGTTCCACATAATGAAATGCTTTCTTGAAATCAGTGACATAAGAGTAGTGCACACAGGTGTGTCATGCTTTTGTAGAATTTAGTTCAGACTATAATTATACAAGGATAAAGCAATATACTGTTGAATATTCTCTCTGACTTATATTGAAAAATATCACAATATTAAGACCATGCATTCCAGTGTTTTATCAAAATCATGAGTTAAAGACAGTGTGCTGAATTGACAAAACTTTCCATAGATTTTTTTCACACTGAGACAGAGTGAGCAGAAGATATATCATGCAGCTTACCCCATGATTAACTACAACTAAACAATTGTTGCAGGGGAGTGGAAGTGGAAGGAAGGTTCATGCTATTTGTTGGCATACTTAAGCAGAATGGAAGATTTCTGTTATGCTGAGCATCAGTAACTAATTACCAGTGTGCAGTTGTCAGTGGTGGTAGGATCACCTTACCTGATCTTTTGGAAGGTTTCTCTTGTATTCTTTTGGACAATCAAGCTTAGGACTTTTGGTTAAAAGTAGAAGTGTCTCTGGCTTGCCCACCTAGGATTTGATAATGAGTGCCTTAAAATCAAATGCATTTTCTATGTTTATTTCATAAATGGTATGATTGATTTGTTATATAGTCCAAGGACCTCTTTTATTAGCCTCTTGGAGCTTCAAGGCTGGAGTAGGGAAATGATGGACTCCTTTGAAATGAAAAGTTCCTCCGTGAGACTTTACCCCATTTTGTCCATTAATAATGATGCAGCCTTACCAAAATAACTTTTATCTAGTAGAGTCTGGTAGTAGTAATTAGTATGTTTAGCTTTTTCACAAAAGAGTTTATGATTTAGAAAAAAACAAGTAGATTTGAACAAATCCAAGAGAAAGTCTTCCATTTTCTTGTAGAAAGGAAACTTATTCAAAAAGATTTCACTCATTGGTTTTTATAAAGTTCAGTATGCTGTGCAGTTTACTAATACAGTACAGCAGACTTTTGTTTTAAGTTCATATAATGCACAATGGCATTGTTCTTCTGAAAATTATAAACATGTTTATTTTCATAAGTTACAATTCATTAATCATGATGTTTTGTGTGCAAAAATCACTTAAAGGAATTTTTCTTTTCTTTTTCTTATGGGAATTACATTGGAATATAATAGTTATATATCCAGACTTGGTTTTTTTTCTTTATATCAGAATGTCTTTTGCTGTAGAACATTACTGTTTATGAAAAAAAGTATCTTTCTTCACTATTTATATTACAATATATGGTGAATTCTACTTACAGGTACAGGTGTTGTGCCTAAAGCATCCCTCTCATGTAGTTGCTTCAGTTTAATCTTCCTCATTACTTTAAGTCTTCCTTTATCTATTGGTGCTATTGATAACTTTTTTTCACAGTATCTCAACCATCGCTACATGTATATGGGTTTGGTGTGTATCCTGTTTGCTGGAGCTATGGCATTTCTCCTGACCCCGAGGTAAGAAAGTAAGGTTTTGCGTCAAACGTGAACCTTCCGTTTTTCACATCAGAATCCTTTCCCTGGGAGCCCTGACTGTTGTAATTGTGCTAATTTGCTGATGGTCCTCAATTTTTTCCTCTCTTAAACTTTTAAAATAGCACATTTGAGATCATGCCATTTTTGCTGTCATGGTTACAGAAAATTGCTAGAGGCTGTGAGCCTGAGGGGCTTCATTACCCTCTAGATGTCACACAAAAGAACAAGAACCTGGCAGTGCAGCAGCAGCTGCAGGAGACTAAAATCCAGTAGAGTTCACATGGAGGTTTACATTCAAATTTCATTCATATAATGCTAATTAGAAATTTTTAAGAACAAATATGTGCTAATGTTAGCATTGTGAAGTGCTAATTCATAAAATATTGCATTGATGTAATATAACATGGTGATATAACTAAGTGCATTTAAATGATCTCTATATTTTTATGATCAGGGAAAAGTACAGTCATTAGCATGGTGAAAAAACAAAGATATATTTTTTCATTACTTGTTTCTTCACCTCCCCAGCTGCTTTTAGGGATGGGGACTGTTTCCCAATTTGCAGTGGAAGGGTTATTCAATTAGGAAGATATGTGATCACATAATTGAAATATGCACTCTGTTTCAAATTGTAGTAAAAGTTCGTCATATTTTCATTAGAATATACAGCACTTCTACTGAACAAGATACAAGAGGTAATATTGTATTTTGAGTAATCCTTGTTTGGAGATTATTTCCTAAACTTTTTCTGGAGTTTTTAGAGAGTTATCAGTCCATTATAAGATAGAACTAGTTAAAATTAACTGCTCTCAGCTTTTAAGAACAGTTATCAAGCAGTATTGTTTTGTGTCTTGCAGGTTGTTGGGACCAGAGTGGGAGTGGGCTCGAGTATCTCTCTTCAGTGGTTGGGCTATGTCTGGCCTCTTACCCACCATCCACTGGACATATCTCCATGGGGGTATCACATCAGGCATTGTAAAGGTGAATTTGCTTTTTTGAGTGTCTAACTTCATGAGTTGATTATCAGTGTAGTATCATTTTCTTTATCTCCAGTACTTTTAATCCCTTGATTACTGAAGACTTCAGCATTCATAGCTGTCTTCTTACTTTTTATGACTTCCCTTTCATTTTGATTAATTTTGAATATCTTTGCAACTTTCTTCATCCTATAGGTCTTTTGTTTCATAACAAAGTACATCAGGTAGATACACCTTCCCTGTGGCTTTCCACCTCACCTTCAGTCACATTGATATCTGTGTTCACCCTTTTCACTTAGTTAGTCACTTTTCACATTTCCATGCTTCCTCAGCATCTTATATCAATTGCTTCTTAGACAGCATACATGCACTGTGAGACCATTTCTTCACTTTCGCTTTATGTGGTCCCTTTTGCCATGCGAAGTGTAGTTAACTCTTTGGCTGCAAATTGTGACTGAATTATGAATGATGAGTATTACTCCCCACTGCAACTCACTGCAAAATATGGCTGTAGTCCACAGCTATCAAAAACAGTTTGTATAAAATAGTGGGAATAAAGTTTTCAAAGTCTGGCTGAATGTGAGCTGTCTGTGAATTCTAGCACCTATGAGTTAAACTTGGATTGTTTGACAACAGGTTTTCTTCATAATAATCAGGTTGTGCTTTTGTGGCTGCATAGAGGATTTTTTTGAAACTTATGTTGTGACCCATCTTTGCTAGTTTCCCACACACTTTTAAATCCCATGTTATACCTCAAGAATTACTCCTTCCAGTTTTACTACTAGTACAAGTTGAGCATCCCCAATCTGAAAATCCAAAATCCGAAATGCTCCAAAATCCAAAACTTTTTGGACGGCGACATGGTGTTACAATTGGAAAATTCTACACCTAAACACATTTTTTCATTATATTAATGGTATTTATTTATTTATATTTTATTATACTTGATCGCTGTTTCCCGCGTCAGCGAGGTAGCACCAGGAAACAGACGAAGAAAAACCCATCCCCCCCGCATACACACATATATACATACATGCACACATATGCACCGTAC